>PVLD010003500.1:0-141608 GCA_004027595.1 Dinomys branickii | reverse complement strand
CCAGTGCAAATTCCCTACTATCTTATCTATAATTTGGTATTTCCTTTAATATTTTTGTGTTAACTAATGTGAAGATAACTATGTAATACAACATCCAGTTCTAATTCCCTACTATATTCTGTATAACTTTGTATTTTCTGTATTGTTTATGGCTTTTCTGGTTCATATGTCTCCATTCTTTTGTCTTTAAAATAAAATTAAAAAAAAAAGAAGATTATATGCCATGACCAAGTAAGATTCATCCGAGGGATGCAGAGATGTTTCAACACATGTGAACCAAATGTAATACAGCATATTAACATAGACAAGATGGTCATATAGATGAAGAAAAAGCATTTGACAAAGTCAAATATCCATTCATGATAAAGAAAGCTGCAGAAAATTGGAACAGATGGTCTTTATCCCAATCTGATAAAAGCCATCTATAACAAACCAACAGCCAACATCATACTAAATCGCAAAGACAGAAAGCTTTCTCTCTAAAATCAGGAAGAAGACAAGGATGTCCACTGTCATCACTCTTCTTCAGTATAGTTCTGGAAACATTAGTCAGAGCAATCAGACAAGAGAAAGAAATAAAGGAATAAGGATAAGAAAGGAAGAAATTAAATTATCATTTGTGGCAGAAGACACGATACTCTACATAGAAAACCCCAAAAACTCCACCAAAAGGCTCCTAGATTTAATATCCAAATTCAGCCGCATAGCCAAATACAAAGTCAGCACTCAAAATTCAATAGCATTTCTGTATACAAGCAACAAACTCACTGAGAGAGAAATTAGGGAAACAACAACTTTCAAAATAACATCCATAAAAATGAAATACCTAAGAATCGATCTAATGCAGAAAGTAAAAGACCTCTGCATTGAAAACTACAGTTCTCTGAAAAAGGAGATTGAAGTGGATATCAGAAAATAGAAAGATATTCCTTGTTCTTGGGTAGGAAGAACCAATACAGTGAAAATGGCCATACTACAAAATTGTTGTACAGATTCAAAGCAATCTCAATCAAAATTCCAACAGCACATCTCACAGAACTAGAAAAAACAATCCTAAAATTCATTTGGAACCAGAAGAGATCTAAAGTAGCAAAGGCAACTGCCTGGGCAACAAAGGCAAAGCAGGGGACATCACAATCCCTGACTTGAAACTGTACTTCAAAGTTACTGTGATAAAAATTTTAAAAATTTAAAAACAGCATGGTACTGACAAAAAAAAAAAACACAAAAAAATCCAGACCTGAAGGTCTATGGAACATATTAGAAGATGCAGATACAACTACAAACACACTCAGCCACCTTATCTTTGACAAATGGACCAAACATGTTCACTGGAAGAAAGACAGCCTCTTTAATAAGTGGTGTCAGAGAAACCGGCTGTCTACATGCTGAGGACCGCAGCGGGGCCCATGTCAATTACTATACACTAAACTATCATTAAAACAGATCAAATATGTAAATATTAATACAGAAACACTAAATCCGCTGGAAGATAGAATAGGTAAAACTCTTGAAGACATTGGTGTAAACAAAGACTTTATGATAAAACCCTGATCGCACAGGAAATACCACAAAGAATCAACAACTGGGAGTTCACCTTATTAAAAAGCTTTTGTACAACAAGAGAAACCACCAATAGAGTGAAGAGATAACCCACAGTGTGGGGAAAAATGTTTGCCAGCTGTCCCTCAAAGGACTAATATATAGAATATATCAAGAACTCAAAAACTCAGACCCCCAAATTTAAAGACCCAATCCAAAAATGGGCATCTGAAATAAACAGACATTTCTCAGCAAATAAATTATGAAAAAATGTTCAACATCACTGGTCATTTGAGAGATGCAAATTAAAACAACACAGAAATTCCATCTCACTCCAGAAAGAATGGCTATCATCAAGGAATCAACCAGTAACAAATGCTAGATGGGGCTATGGGCAGAAAGGAGCCGTGCTCCACTGTTGGTGGGAGTGTAGACTGGTGCAACCACGGTGGAAATCAGTGTGGAGATTCCTCAGAAAACTAGGACTAGAGGTCCCCTTGGACCCAGGTATTCCCTTTTTTGGTATCTTCCCAAAAGAATGAAAAGCATCATACCACAGTGTCTTGGTTACTTTTTGTTGTTGTTGTTGCTGAGACAAAATACCCAATGCCCAAAGTTAAGGAAGGAAAGGTTTATTTAGCTTACAGTTTGTGGAGGTTTCAGTCCATACTTGGCTGGCTCAGAGGCAGAGTGGCACATGGCAGAGGGCAAACGTTCATGGCTCATGGCGGCAGAACACAGCAAAAACAACAAGAGCAAAAGGGAGGAACGGCAACAAAGCAGTCTCTTTCCTTCCCTTACCTTGTAAACAGGCTACACCCACCCAGGGGATGTGTAGCTCTCACATAACCTCCATGGCCCTCCTCTTCCACAGGCTCAGGACCTATACAAAGTAAGCACCCTGGCTTCCTGCTGAGTCACTCAGCCAAACCTCTAGACTCCCCAAGTTGACACAATGTATCAACCATAACAGTGATACATGCACACCTTATGTTTATAGCAGAACAGTTTGTAATAGCTAAATCTTGGAAACAACCCACATGTCCAGGAACTGATAAATGGATAAAGAGTATGCAGTTCTTTTACACAATGGAGTACTAGTCTGCCATAAAGATAACCTTGAGACATTTCTAGATAAATGGATGCACCTTGAGAACATACTTTTAGTTGAAATTAATTGGACGCACATATACATATCACATAGTTTCTCTGGTGTGAGAAACCAAAAGGGTAAGTAAGGGCCTAAATGTATAATTGATATTGGGAAACAGGAAGAAAATGTTGGAATGGGAAGGAGAACTCAGGAGGGGAGAGGGGGAAAGGAAGGAAGAGAAAAAGATGAGAAAAGAAGGAAAATGGAAACAAAGCTTTCATCAATAGGGAGAGGAAGAACAGTGAAGAGAGGGCGGGGGTGGGGAAAAAATCAAAATATATCATGCACAAATACAGATTCCCAGTGATGGACGTGATCATTATCTATACCTAAAGTGTACCAATAAACTCAGTTTTTAAAAAGCATAACAAGTCAGCAACCACTTTATTATTCTCTGGATCTAGTTCAGTGCAACTTCTGCTCTTCCCCTATATCTAAATAACCAGGAAAGGTAAAAATTTTGAGCCACTGCAGTATATCAAGGCATCCCTGACCACATAGGTAGAGTCTCTCAGGAAAGAGGATCCCTGAAGTGCTTCAGACAACACCAAGAAGGATGGGGTAAGCGTGTTCACAGTGAGGAGGAGGAGTTGGAGTGAAATTAATGGCAATATGCCTTTGACTATAATAAACTTCTTAAACTGAAACATTCACTGTATTGTTTCTTTCTTCATTCCTCACATCTAGGACAGTACAGAAAACCAAAGAAACAAAAACCCATCGCCACTGAGAGCTAAGGACTCACCACTGACCTGCTAAACTCTTGGGGCAAATGATACCGGACGGAAGCCTCACACACTCAGGGACTGTTACATAGGAGAAGCAGCAAGCGTAAGTGGATCAAGGGGAAGTGAGAAGTTTCCTCCCTTTTCTGCTCCCTGCACCCAGATTTGGGAATACAGGGGCAGATAATAATGCAGCTGCCTTGAACTGTGGGCCACTGATTTCCAAGATACCAAACTACTTTATTTTCATCGCTGGATGCTCCCTCTACCCACCTGCAAACCATCAGCCTGGTTTAACGGCACAGCCTCTGAGAGCAGCCTGCTTAGGTCGAAATCTTGATGTCACCAATAGCGTTGTGACCCTGAATAAAGTATAACCTCTCTGAGCCACTGTTCCCTTTTCTGGGAAAACTGAAATAGATAAATAAATAAATAAATAAACCATCACTGCGCCCATCTCCATAAGTGAGTCGATATAAATAAACCCTCAGCCTGGTCCCAAGTACAGTTAGCTGTTGCTGTAATGATTCTTTGCCTGCCCAAGACCGGAAGTCAGCCACTGAAGGACAGGTCCTACAAAGGCTAGTAGGAGGGTGTGGCCCAGCAACCTCAGCCCTGGAAAACCTGTCACATGAGTGACATGTGGTACAGATATAGCGGGGAGATGGGGGAGGGAATTATGAGTTTACAGGATCCTGTGAACTGGCATCACCCCAGTTTAGACATGGCTGGACCCTGTGTGCCCTGTGGTCAAAGTTCCAGGAGAGAAGCCATCTCCCGGGAGCTCCTTGGGTGCGCCCGGTTGGAAAGCAGCTGCAGATATTTGATGGCGTGCCAAGGGAGCTCTTGGGCCAGAGGCAGGGGAAGCCTAAGCCTCACAGGCTGGCACTGCCGGGGTCTGCGACAGATCTAACGCAGATCTGGCCTCTCAGCTCCCTTCTCGGAAGGGAAGAGGCACTGTCAGCCAAGTAGATCCATTTCTCCTCAGTCCACTTCCTGCTCCTGGACTCCAAGTTCCTGCACGGGCTCCAGCTACTACCAAAATCTTGTTTTCTGCTGCATTTCATCTCCTCTTGGAGCAAGGTGTCTTGAAGGCCCCTCCAGAGGGTGAGTGTATCTAACATCAGAAGTAGCTTTGCCTTGAGTCCACCACCTGGGACAAGCCTGAGAAGCCATGCCGAGCAGCCATATCCATACTCTGAAGAAGGAGAGCATTTGTGTGCCCCTCTGGGCCTTTGCCCACTTCCCCAGGGACAGACACTCGCATCTCTCCAGAGGAGGATTCTTTGTCCTAGGGGGAGGACCAAAGGTCTCCTCTTCTGAAGAGCAAGGACTTCCACGAGACATCTGGGTGCCACCATTTGTCATTGTGAGTGTGGGGACTGGAGAACAATTCAAGGCCAACTCAGGGTTCCCATGTGTGCTAGCTCAGGTCTCTGCTGTGAGTGATAGGACCATCAGATGCCATGATGGGAGTGTCCTTCTGTCCTCACAGGTCTGCCACACAGGGCCCTGACAGCCACAGAAAAAAGAAAGCATTGCATCACAGGGAGAGAAAAGGAAAGGAAAGCAAAGCAGGGGGGTTTCCCATCCTGACCTGGGCACTGCTCTCAAGGGCGGGGGAGCAGCAGAGACCACGGGCCAGCACTTCCAGCCTCTGAGGAGAAAGGCAGGCAGGTGGGGTTCGGATGGAATTTGAGGCTGAGACCTTACACTGGCTGAACTGTAATAACTCAGAGCACTTGAAGCGCTGCAGACCCAGGGCACCTTTGCAGTTCAGTCATGTGACGGGAGGGACACAGCATGCCTGGCAAAGGGCCTGGGAATGGGGTGTCTTTGTCTTCTCTGAGTTTTCAGTATCTTCCTCATTTTCCACAGCCTATATATTACATTTTGACGGAACTGGAGATTGAAGCCAGGGCTTTTGCACTGAGCTGCAGTCCTAGTTTTTCTTTATTTTTTATTTTTATTTTGAAACAATCTTGTTCAATTGCCCAAGCTGGTCTGGAACTTTTAGTCCTCCTGCCTCAGCTTCTCAGAGTGCTGGGCTTACAGGAACATACCTAAATAGGACAAAAGCAGAGATGGAAACCAACCACTGTGGACTGTATGAAAAGGAGAGTTTACCATTTAAGGAATGCTGGAAGGCACTTGTGGTGTCTCACCTGGAGAAGATTTAGGAGAGATTTATCATCGCAGATCTCAAGCAGTATCCTGTATCCTGTGTAACCACCAACTCTGTGAACACAAACACATGAACTATAAATCATAATAATAATGTTTGTAAGAAAGGGAGGCTGATTCTGTGATCTTGCAGATGCCAGAAAAAAAAAATTCAACTGGTTTCCAACCTTGGGGAGACACATTTCTGTCCCACCTGCATACAACACATCTGTCGGCACAGGATGTGACAGAATGAGCTGTCCACCCACATTCCTCACTGGCCACATTACTAACCCTTGAGGAGTGACCTCCGTGGCCCAACCAACCACAGCACTTCAGGACTCCCTGGATACCAGGGCTGGACTACAGCTTGTTACTTGTGTGGGTCAGCTTGGTGGCACTATAACCAAACACCTGAGGAAATCAACCTATGAGAAGGAAAGGTTTCCTTTGGCTTATGATTTCAGAGGTTTTGGTCCATGGTTAGCTGTTTCTATTGTAATTGGCCTGTAGTAAGGCAGCATATTATTGTGGGGGGTGCAGGGCAGAGCAAAGCTGCTCAGCTCATCATGCTGAGAAGCAGGAGAGAAGAGCAATAAAGGGCCAGGGTCTCAATTCCTCCTTCAAAGGTACCACCTTTCCTGCCACTGGGCTCCTCCTCCTAAAGCTGCCCCCCCCCACAATAGCAGCATAGTGTGCTGACCAAGCCTGTACTAAATAGATCTCAGGGGACATTTAAGATTGAAACCATAACACTGTTTAATGCTAGACCTGCCTACACAGGAATAGCCCATAGTTGGTGCCACCCTGAATACATGGCCAATGAGCCACCCTGAATACACTATTTTGACATTGTCCGTGTATTCAGGGTGGCTCATTGCAAATTGGGAAGTGAAAAGGGCTGAGAGGAAGGTGGGTTTCCCATCTGCAGTCTTAGCGAGCAGAGAGTGCCCCTGACATCGCTGGACCCTTTCCTCGGCATTTCTAGCACACAGACATCCCGTGGTGAAGGAGGGGTTTTGTGCAGTGCTGTAGAGAGTCAGGTCACTGAGTTCTCCAAGTTAGAGAAGCACAGGGGTATGAATCACCTTATAAGGTAGTGGTTGGGTAGCATGCAGCTCCTTGACAGGCACAAGAAACACTGCCCACCCCAGCCCCTGCCACTGTGCCCACAACCATTGCTGAGGCCCCCACACTTCCAGTCCTCCAGCGAGTTTCTGCCTGTGCTTGCCCCCCCACACCCCTCATCCTGCTCTCTGAATTGCCCTCCTGGAGACCCCCAATGTTCCTGAACCTCTACTCACCCACCAGGTCGCTCTCTGCTGGACCCTCCCGTCGTCTGTCTCTTAAGGGCCCCAGGGAATGCCTCTCTCACCACACCTAAGACACGCTTTCTTTGTCATTAACACCTTGTGGTGGGACTCGGGTCTTCTCAGCTCTGCATCCCAGCACCCACCCAGCCTGAGCAGCTGCCCTGCAAGCACTAGCTGAGTGATAGAATGAAGGAACCCCACTGTCACAAAGGGCCCCCTTTGTACTATAACCAGCAGACCGAGTCAGAAGCCAAACAGCCTGTGTTTGGAAGGTACTGAAAATCCTGGGCTCACTCTGTCCTTTCTGTAAGTCTCTAACGCACGCTGTACGACAAAGACATCCATCATAGTGGACATGATTATTGTGCACTTTGGTTAACTGCAAACCCCATCGGTTCCAATAAAAAGCTGGCATTTTACTAAAGGCAAAGCAGGCCATGGTTCCAAAAGTGCATGTGCTGTGGTTTCCTGATGGGCAAAGGAACTCTGGGGGAATATTTACCGTGCTCATGGATGACATCCTCACTATTGTCCGTGTTCCTTTTTATGGAGTCATAAAGATTACGTTTTACGGTCAGGCTGGCTGACATCTTCATCCAGTTCCCTCCTGAGCACATTCTCTGGGAATCTCAAGACCAAGGAGTAACATTCAACAAAGGTTTATTGCCCGCCTGCCTTGAGCAGGGCTCTGGGTAATGGGGTTTGTCTCCAAAGCTTTCTAATTTGCTAAAAAATATTCCCAACTGCACCAGAAAACAGGACCCCCCCTCAAAATTTTTTTGCTCCGTTCTCCCCTCAGGGGCCTATTGGATGGAAATGCACCTCGAGTTGCCCAGGAAAATAAAACTTCCCTTCATGGACCCTCCAGATTTCCCAAAAGGCTTTGTCTCTAGCTAGCATGCTCATTAAATTCAGCACACAAGCCGCAGAGGCTAAGCGGCTCGGCTTCAGGCACGCTGCACTCCGTCACTCCCAGGACCTTGCTCAGCCTGGGTCCTGTGGACTGGAGGAAGTGCAGAGGCCCACAGACACCCCTCTCACCTGCCCTAGGTCAAAACCTTGCAGGCGTAGGGATTGGCGTGGCTGGTTAACCATCTGCACCCAGTTTCTCACTCTGCAAATGGAGATTGTACTGCTCTCTCCCCAGGAATGTGAAAGGTAATCTGGCTACACTCTCTGTGTGCAAGGCATCCAGAAGACATGCCTGGAAGCTCGACTCCATGCCGTGACCAGGTTAGACACCCAGGCTGCCGTGCACATGCGGACAGAAGGGGTGGAGAACAGGGCACAGACAGGCCAGAGCGTGTCACACTGAGACCCAGCCAGCCTGGTGACAGGCCAGGCTGGGAAGGGAGGGGAAAAGAAGGGTGGACAGTGGTGCCAAGGTTCCCGTTCATTGCCCTCATGGACTGTGGTGCTGTGGGTCACGGCCTGGGGAGGCCCAGCCCTTCTCTGAGAGCTCTGCGATCTGGCTTCTGCAGCAGCCTGTGCCCTGTGCAGCACCCACTCTGCTCCCCTCGAGTCCCACATTTCCTCCTCCCGGAAGGCGGCACACCTAACTCCTCCTTGTCATTGTATTCTGTCTGTTCCCTCACTCCACAATCACAGATTCCCGTCCCTCGGCTTAGGCACGAAGGATGGGCTGTGTCTGGGTCTGGGACAAGCAGGCACAGGATAAAGGAGCCCGAAAGTACATGAATGAACAAACTATACCTATCAACTGCGGGGCCAGAGCCTGACTCCACCTCAGACTGGTCAATGGAGAGATCCTCATTAAGAGAGCAGTTCAGAGGGGTGGGCAGGACTGAGGGGTACGGTGCACCCAGAGGTGGACTCACGGGAGCTGTTCCCAGCCCTGGGAGGACGGCGCTGCAAAAGGCAGCTGGAGGGGAGATGCTTGCCCCTGTCCACCCACAGCACTGGAGCGGGAGAGTCCTGCAGGTCCCGCTCTCCTCTCTGTCAGCCTTAGAGCTCTGGCTCTGGCCATGGTTATGGGTGGATTTTTGGCCCCCATGATCCATAAGTTGAATTCCTAACCTCCAATACCTCATTCTTCAGCCTGATGACTACGCGGACTGAGTCTCTAAATGAAGTCTGTGGAATAAGGAAAATGTGGTCTATACACACAGTGGAATATTAGTCAGCTGTAAGGAATGAAATCATGTCATTTTCAGGAAAATACATGGATCTTGGGACCGCACTGTTAGGTGAAATAAGTCAGTCATAGGATATTAAATATTACATAGTTTCTCTCTCTTTTTTTGTTCTACTTTGTTTTTATGTTTTATCAGTACATGTGTGTAGTACACAATGACTACATTCCTTGGGGGTCCTCGGTCCATATACAGAACACATTCTAATTCTGCTTTCATCCCCTCCCCCTCCCGTTTCCTCCCCCTTCCATCTCTCATTCCCCTTCCACTTTAAGTTGTTTTTTTGTTTTGTTTTGTTTTGTTTTGTTTTTTGCGGTACTGGGGATCGAACTCAGGATCCTGCGCTTACTAGGCAAGCGCTTATTCCACTGAGCTATATCCCCAGCCCCCCTCCCCTTCCACTTTAAGGAAGGCCCACCTCCCCACTTCCCATGAGCTACCCATGGTTTTCATTTTGTTTCTACTTTAGGGTGCCCATGGAAGATCAACCATAGGATAGTGAGGCGTGTGTGTCTAACTGGTTTCACTTAACGCTGTGACCTCAAGGGGCACCCACTTGCCTACAAACGCCTCATGGTGATGTAAAGGAGAGTGTAAAATCAGGAAGAGCTGGGAGGAAACAGTGAGGCAGACCTCTTAGAGACAGAGAAGGGACCAGGGGACGGGGGCAGAAGTAGGGAAGGGAGGGCAAGCAAAGTGATCAAGATATGATATGCAGCTATTCCCAATTTCCCAAAACGAATCCAACTTGTATGTCTGGCACACGCACACCAGTGAAGAACACAGTGAAGTCATCAGGGCAGTCGCCTCTAAGAAGAGGAGATCGGGTCGTGGACGCATGCAGACCGAAAAGCATGTGAGGACAGCAATCATCAACAAAACATGAAGTCAGTTCCTAAGAACATCGTAAAGAAGGACGAGCGGAAGGACCAGAGGGGGAGAGACCAAAATACCACAGAGAGAGAGGACAGAGCCTGTGTCCAACCCCATACAGGTCTCAGGACACTACGATGTGTCTCAGGCAGGCGCAGACGGCGAGGCAGAGGGGACCAGCCCTACAGACAGCGCTGGGGGAGGAGGAGCAGGGCCTGGCACACAGCCACGGGGATGAGCGACCAGATCCCACCCTGGGATTATCTGTAAATCAACACAACAGTCTGTAGACATCAACAACAATGATGTGGCCAATGCAAATATATACATAATAGTTAGACAGACTCCAAATTCAGATGGTCCCTGACTTACCAATGCTATTTTTCAACACTAGGGTGGTGCTAAAGTGATACCATTTCAGTAGAAGTCACACCTGGAATTTTGAATCTTGATCTTTTCCCAAACTAGAGCTGTGTGGTACAAGTCTCTTGAGATGCTGGGCACCTGCAGCTCCCTCTCACCCCGGCACACTGCTAAGCTGCAGCGCTTAGTAGACAAGGTGCAGCAAACACATTTTCATTTGTCACTAACAATGTTTTCAACTTATGACGAGTTTGTTGCATTGTAACTGCATCCTAAGTCAAGGAGCCACCACATGTGAGCATAGAGAGCTAGGGGAGGTGCGCTAGTCCCTACTGATCTGTGTGTTCAAGAGCCATGAGATTTCTTTAATCAGTGTCAGCTGAAATAGAGAGCAAAATCAAATATCACCGTGTAGAAGGAACTTCCAAGGCTCCAAAGTAAATCTCTTCTATAAAAATCAATTTGTATTATTAGAAATGAAGAACCAAATTGTAACAGTTTGCCATTAAACATTGTAGGTAAAGAATTGTGTGTGTGTGTGTGTGTGTGTGTGTGTGTGTGTGTGTGTGTGAGAAAGAGAGAGAGAGAGAGAGATAGGACTAGTTAATCTTTGTCTAATTCTGCTAATGGTAAAATGAACACCAAGTTACTGAATCTCTTTTTCTCCCCAGTAGTGACTTACGCAGGAAAGATGCATCTCTTCTCCACCTGTGACCTACTGGATTATATTCCCTCCTTCCCGTCCCTGCACAAATGATTTTGTGGAAGCTCCCTGTACAGGACACCCCTGGTTGAACCTGACCACATCCTTCCTTAGCCAATGGTGTGTTCACAGACTTAAGAGCAGAAGTTTAAATGTGCTTGCTGGACGCGGCGCTATCAAGAGGCGGCTGCCACTTGCTATAGGAAAACTTTTCCTGCATAACCACCTCCCGCAGAACAAGGGAGATACATGGGACAGACCTGAAACAGACCTGAAACTGCTGGAGCCCAGCTGTGCCCACCAAGGCTAGGTGCACTCAGCTGAAATCATTTGGCCCCAAGCTGTCTTGCAAAGCCATGAACAAAATCAACAAGTGATGGGGCAAACCACTAAAACCCTGGCATCTATAGCCTTAACTGACTAATGACACAGGTACATGCTAGACATTACCAGGAAAAGTATATTATTATTGTGCTTCACATTATTATTTAAACTTTGATAAACATTTGTAGGCTCAAAAATAACTTCATAATGTCATGCTAGATTATCTCTCTTAATAGTTGAATTAACCATTCAATGATGTCAACCTATTTTCTTATTTAACTATTTGAAATTTTTTAATGGCTGTTTTCTGTGTCAGGCAAAATAGCACCCACATTATCAACTGTTGCAACAATTTTTCTTGCAATGAATAAATACACATTTGTGTTACTGTTGACTAAAAGTTCAATATGTAAGGCATAAAAGATCTTCACTGCACCTCAGATCAAAATAACTACCTATAGTTAATGTGATTATTTTTGTAGTATCTGCCCCAAATCCCAATGGCATGCCTTGCTCAAAATGGGAAAATGTTACCTTCATTAAAAATGATGATGGCTTCCAGGAACATAAAACCAAAAGTCACAGACAAGCTCAAGAATGCCAGAACTTACACAGCCATAAGCAGAAGACAAAGGCCAAGGCAGAAGCCTTAGCTTCAAAGCCTTCAATAGCACCCACCAACTGAGAAATGAAGTCTAAACTTGCAAGCACTTCACAAGCTGGCCTCACGCTCTTCTCTCCCAGCCCATCATGTCACAGACACAGAGGTGTTCATCTCTCTGCCTGGGGTATTCATTCCTGAACCTCGGTAACCTCACTATGCTGTTGTTCTTCAGACTCAGGATGCCCATGCCAATGCCCAGCCCTCTCGGGGCACTCTGTGAATCTTTAAGTTGTAAGGCAGGCTCTCTTGATGGAGTCCCAGGACAACTATGTCCTTTTACCACTCATTTTATTTCACCATGTGGCGATTATTTGTCAATGCATAAGCCTCCTCTCTGGTTTTGGAGAGTCCAGAGTTGGAGGCCTGGGCCATGTCATCTAGATCAGGGAGCCTCGAGCCCCAGGGCCACAGACAGTACTGGCTGATGACCAGTTAGCAACCAAGCCTAACAGCAGGAGGTGAGTGGTGGGTGAGTGACGAAAGCTCCATTTGTATTAAAGCTGATCCCAGTGGTTCAAATGGCCTCCTAAGCTCTACCTCTTGTTGGGCATTGGTGGCACTGGACTCTCATAAGAACACGAACCTACTGTGAGCTATGTACCAGAGGTTATCTTCGTTGTGCCCTCCTTCGAATTACCCTGAAATCACCCCACCACCTACTCCTGTCCATGCAAAAATTGTCTTCCACAAAACGAATCCCTGGATCCAAAAGGGTTGGAGACTATTGATCTAGGTGTAGCATAGTACCTCCTGGTAAGTATGTTTTAAGGAGAGCAGTAGCTGGCTGGGTGGATTGGTGTATAAATGGATGGATCTTTCTTCAAGCTTCTGCCAATAATTTTAGCAGATACAAAGAAAAGATAGAAATATAATAAAGGTGGTAAAAATAACCCAACTGCTGGACATGTGCCCTCTGTGTAGCAGTGGAATATAGGTGGAGTCCCAACTCCCAGCCTTTGCCACTTTTCCTGCAAGAGGCCATGGTTCGTGTCAAATCCCCTACAACTGAGAGAGGACCCTGTGGAAGTCTACTCTCCCACACTGATCCCTATAGCATAGCACTGAACCCCATACAGACCCACTCCCCACTTCTCCCTGCCTCCAGGAGGCCGCAGCCCCTGTCTTTCTCCTGGCCCTTCCCTTTCCTGAATGCTCACCCCTACAGGGACCACACTCCTGCTGTAATGACCATATCAACGGGACACCATGCTACTTGCCTTGAAGATGAATCACACCACCCGCCTGAACAGTCCCCAATCTGCCTGCTGAGATGCCAGAGTTCCCAACACCCTTGTTGCATGGAGTTTTTGAGGCCCTGTGGCCACAGTGACTGGCTTAGGGGTAGACAATTAGTCTGGCCAACACTAATGAGATTCAGTCCTGGGATTTTGCTGGAGTTTTCTTTCCAATGCTAAGCTGTATGGAAAAAAAAGTCACAGCTGCTGGTAGCCACTGTGCCTCTGTGTGGGAAAGGCCTGTCCAAAGTGGATCCACAGAGAGGAGAGAGAGAGAGACAGGCACACTCTGGTATTCCATGGATGTATCTGTGGCTGCTCCTGCCCAGGTCTGACTCACCCCTGGGCCTTTTGGTGACCTGAGACAGTGATATTACTTCTCTTCACTTGAACCAGTTCATGTTGGGTTTAAATATAATCTTTCTGGCAGATGAACTATGCCTGACCTTGCTTTGTACCTTAGAATATGCAGTGTGATCAGAAAATAAGGTGAATGCTTAAATTTTTCTTTTAATGTTATTATATGAAAAGAACATATTGCCATAGCCACTCTCAAAATACTCTTTCCGTCTTTGAACAAACTTACCCTCTCATTCCTGCCCCTTTCTGAAGCAGTTCTAGACGTCACTTTTTGTGTCTTTAGTTGTACTCTTACAGCTACCCCAATGTCCCAGCTCAATTCCAAGCATTAACTTTCATGTGCACCTTGACTTTGGGGAAAAGCCAGAAGTCACACAGTGCCAGATCCAGTGAACAAGGCGAGTGAGGACAAACCACGGTGCTTTTATGCGCCTGCCTTCCTATTCGAAATTACTCAGCATCCATGCTCACCATGTCTTTGAATGCACCTCCTTCAGAACTCACAAAAGAAGACTTCCAGATGTGCTTCAGAAGGTGGTGAAAACAACGGGATCAGTGTGCGCAAAGAAAGTGGAAGAATTCTAAGGGGAGTCAGTGGCGATGCATTTTTCACTATAACAAATCATTTCATTCAACATTCCCTGAATGGTTCCATCATACCACATGTGTTGCCAATCCCAGCCCAGACAGCTCCAGCAGCTTCATGTCCGCAGCACCCTGCCTCCTATGCCCATGCCTACTGGGACATCAGGATCTCCTCTGTCCTTTCATTCTCCAGGAGCTGCTGTCACAGGCAGCTAAGCCCTTCTGTACTTACAGATCCCCCTGCAAGCCACCTCTTCAGTCCCTACCACTATTGTACTTGCCTTGAGCAACTTAAAGAAAAAGCTGAAACAATCCGCTCAAAAGCAAACACCAGCATCCTTTCCCATATTGCTTTTTGGCAAGGCTTGCCTGTAAGCCACATGTATCATTAGAGAGCAAAGTGTCTGAGTCTGAGCTGATGGGG
Source organism: Dinomys branickii (assembly GCA_004027595.1). Classification (NCBI taxonomy): domain Eukaryota; kingdom Metazoa; phylum Chordata; class Mammalia; order Rodentia; family Dinomyidae; genus Dinomys; species Dinomys branickii. The sequence goes on along the minus strand of PVLD010003500.1, from coordinate 127,028 downwards.
ACACTTAAACTGGTGGGAAGAGCAATCGATTGTTGGAGTGTGGCTGGATCCTTGGTTCGGGAAGTCAATAGCTCATCGATGCCTCTTTGCATGTGTTTAACAACTCCCCTCCTTTGCTATCCCAGACAGAACGCACGCAGCTCTGGCCTTGGGAAATAAACATGAGCTTAGCAGAATAGCACAAGTAGCAGACGGTCATACAAATACGCTTTGCCCTCCTAAGCCATTTCTTTGTTTCAAATGCTCCAAATCTCAATTGCCCAAGTCTTAGTCACTATGGTCTCCTAGCTTAGATACCCATTTAACCTACAATTACCCCCCCATGCTAAGTCCACTAAACACAAACCTCCTGCCCTCCACCAAGAAGCTGTGCCCTGCTACAAGGTGCTCATGGGCAGACTTTCCCCCAGCTCTCAGCTTTTGTGCTAAGTCACCAGAATTCAGCTTCCTCTTCCCACATCATCAGGGCACTGAAGGTAAGAAATTTTAATGCAACTGTTGACTACTCAGGCCCAGTGTAACCTCCTGGGCAATCGCACCCACTTTAGAATGCATTTCCACTCTAACACTGATGTTTCCCAAATCAGAATATGATTTGGTGCGACTACAGCTTTGATTCCCCAAACTGGAGCTTCTCATCTTCTGGACATTTCTGCAAACACCTCAAAATCAATATGTCCACAACCAAACTCGGTATCTTCCCCACAAGGCAGATCATCCAGCTGAGTCTCCTGTCTCAGTCTGTTGAACCGCCCATGTGCTCCAGCCATATCCAGGACACTTTCCCATAGAAATGGCATGCTCAGTTCCTCTGTGCCACGCCCTCCTCTCCATCTCTGCAGCAGCTTTGACTATTGTGGCTTCGATAGAGAATGTCCCCCTAAGGGCTCGTTCTGTGCACTGAATTGTAGGGATGTTAGAGCTAACTTGCTTGAGGGAGTAAGTAGGGAGGTGGGGGCTATTTGGAGGAGGTGACTTCTGTGGGTGTGACTAGGAAGGGTGTCTCTCCCTTCCAGTTCCTTCCTTCTCTCTGCTTCCTGGCCACTATGATATGAGCAGTTACTAACACTATGCTCCTCTGCCATGGACCCCGGTGTTGACCATGGATGAAGAAAGTGAGCCAGAATAAACATGTCCTCCTTTAAACTGTAGGGGCTGGGTACAGGGTCTCAAAGACAGGAAGATGACTAAGACTCCAGCCTAGAACAACAGTCTTCTGTCCCATCTCTGGTTTCCCACAATCTACCAGGGCACCCTGTAGCTATATGATCCTCTCTACCATGCACATCTGGTTTGCCCGGTGCTGACTTGTAGGGCAAATCGCTTCCAAATGTGGTGCTCCAGCCAGAGAGCTCCCCTAGGCATTTCCACTACCAACAGCCCCTCGGTCAAGCCACAGGCTGCCCAGAAGTGCCACCTTACCTGAGTCCAGGCCCAGCCCTCATATCTGTGTCAACTGCAACTCAAATGTTCCTCCCACAGTGTGTTCATCATGTGCCTTAGAGTCCTTCAATCCTACATCGGTCCTCCTTCTTAAGACTATGACTGCCACATTTTACCCCCAGCTAAATCCCCACCTGGACATCAGCACTCAGAAAACTCCTTCTAACTACAGATCAGAGTTTCTGCCCCTCGGGAACATTTCCCTCATTCCTAGGCTGACTCTCTGTCTTGGTTATTTTTCTCTCCTTGCTGGGACAAAATACCCAACACCTAAAATTAAAGAAGGAAAGCTTTATTTACCTCACAGTTTGTGGAGGTTTCAGTTCATACTCAGCTGGCTCCAAGGCAGGGTGGCACAGGGCACAGGGCAATACTTCATGGTGACAGAAGACAGCGAAAGCAATAAAGGCAAAAAGGAGGAGAGCCAGCCTCTTTCCCTCCCTTATATTGTATGCAGCATACCATCCCCAGGGCGGGTATAGCACTCACACAGTCTGCATGCCCTCCTCTTGCATAGGATGAGGATGTCCACAAAATAAGGGCCCTGGCTCCCTGCTGAATCACTCAGTTAAACTTCTAAACTTCTCACGTTGACACAATGTATCAGCTATTGCACTCTCAAACTGAACTTGGTATGCATTGGTGCACAGGCCCCTGTGTGCAAGACCCCATGGGGGTTCCATGCCTGAGCTAAAGGAAGGGGCCTCATAAGTTTCTGAGGGGACCTGCCCATTAGCAGGGAAGAGAAGGTGGTGCAAGCTCTCTGAATGCCGCAGCAATTTCAGCATGCCCCAGGCTCCCGGGCATGATCAATGGTCACCTAGGAGCACTCTTGGTATTTACAAGTGCAGGCATTGCTGCTGTCAGGGCTATTTAACCTCCAAAGACAGCACTCTGCTTTTGAGAAGAGTGCACTTCTTTCTTCTACCTCATTAGCCAGGAACATTTTAGGGCTTAATGCTTTCTCTTCTTCTTAGATGCAGAAATGTACGTGGCTCCTTCCTGGAAAGGCCTTTTCATTCCCAAGGCTCATTTCTCTCAGAAATAATCTATAGGAGGGTGCTACAAGGGCTACTGATTGACCTCTGGAAAAAACACCAGGAGGTGGCCTCAAACCCTACAGTCTCCAGCTCTAATGACAGCTTGGCTCCCGGATAAAAGGACAGAAGGGGTGGAGTGGAAGAACCAAGCCTTCTCTACAGGTTCCAACTTACCACGTAATATTTTATCATAAGGTATCAGAACAGGACGATCACAAGTTCAAGCCAGGTCTGCTGGGCAATTTAGTAATTAACAAGATCCTGTCTCAGAATTAAAAACTTAAAAAAACAGCTAGGGATATAGCTCAGTTCAAAGGCCCTGGGTTTAACCCCAATACAGTGTAGTGATTGTATTCATATATATATATATATGATATATATATAACATATATGGTATATATCATATATATCATCTATAGCATATATATGATAGATGCATGATACAGATAGATATCAGAACACGTTCCTTGTATTATTGTATTGATATTTCCAAATAAGTGCATTTAGCACAAAAATATCCCTGCAGACCCATCACCCTCCACTCACAGCCCTGGGATCCATGGCCAGTGGCAGGTCTGGGATCAAGCAGTCAGGCGAAGCAGCAGAGAGGCTGAGGCAGGAGCAAAAGCAGTGGTCACAGTGGGAGCTGGAATGTGGTAAGAGCAAGGGGTTGACTTCAAGACGGACTGTTGGCTTTATGCCTGCCTCAAATTTGTGCAGTGAGGGTGAAGAGTGACGGCAGGAGCAACCATGACAGCAGGGAGTTCACTTCCAGGGGTGAGTTGGTCCAGCCCTCAGGGCAAACATTCAAGTGGTCCAGTACTTAGGGCATGCATTAAAGTGGGTGCTGTGTAGACCCAGGGTTGGATGGATTGCAGGTATCCTTTCAGGGCACTAGTGAACGAACGCCAGGTGGAATCCGAAAGAGGAAAACGCATCCACAACCCCACCTTGGCTCTCCACAGGAGCACCTAGCAGGACAGAGGTGCCATTTCTGAGACATGCGAGTAGGTGACATCAGGAAGCAGTTAGACACACAAGGCTGAAGCTAGGACTTGGAACTGGAACTAGAAAGATCCTCAGAGACCACAGAGCAAAACTATAGTAAGATCTTACACCCCAGGAGGAAGGAGCCAAGCTGTCAGAGAGGCCAGAGTTTTCCTTTAGGAGACAGACTGATCTCAGAGTAAAATTGAAAAGCTTCACAAGGGATGCACCACCTTCTTCAGTCTGCTCCTGCACCCGAACACTGTCAAACTCTTTTGAGGTCATGGGCAGCCCATGGTGTCTGTTCCAGCCTCAGGGTCCTCGGCTGGGCAGTGGATGAGTTGGGTCAGAGATGTCCCTATGTCCCTTCATCTCTCACCCAAGTCATTCTTGGACTCATACCTTAGGTCGGTGCAGTGCTAGTGATGGCAGGGGTCAGAGGGGATGCTGGGCATATTCAGAAGTTCCCCTGGTCAAGAAGCCCTTCCCTAAAGTTGGGGAACCTGCCATGAGTGAGGCATGCTGGCCAGGTTGCACGGAGATGTCTCGGAAAGTATGATTTGTGGGCATGCGCTCTTCTTCGCACCTGGACACACCTGAGCAGGTGATGACAGGCAAACTCTCCCCTTCATGGTAAAGGCTGCTAACACCCCTGAGCACTGCTTCATGCATGGCCATCTGTATTGTGAGCAAAGCCACCATGGAGCATACATGGGGAGAAAAAGGAAATCACCTGCTCGGTCCAGACTTCCTAACCTCTGAGCCTGGAGCTAAGATTCAGGCTACTCATGAACCATTCCACTGGAGCCTGGTTCCCATCACCGACATGGGGATGGGGGAGGGGAGGAGAGGGAGGAGGAAGGAGGACAGAGAAGGAGAGAGAGCAAAATGAGAGATGATACTGACACGGAATCCAGCTGTACCCAGCTATCAGCATTGTGTGAGTGTGAGTGTGTTTATGTGTGGTGTGGGGATCAAGCCCACAGTTTTGTGAATCCCAGGCAAACACTTCTTCAGTGAACTGTACCCCGGCCCTTAACTATTAATATTAACACTATCAGCAAACAATACCAACACACACACAGATTTTAGAACTAAAAGTGCCATGGTGAGGGAAGGGAGTGAGAGGGTTTGGCCATAAAGAGGAGTGAAATGCTGGTACACACAACAGCATGGATGAACCATGCAAACATTTTGCTGCATGAAACAAGCTAGTTATGGTGGACCAGAGATGGTGTAACGCCATTTGTATGAAATCTGTCCACCATCACAAGTGGGAAAGGCTGTAACAGCAACAGCATACTCACGGCTGCCCAGGGCTGGTGAGGAAAGGGGGATTGGAGCAAGGTGGCTGAGGGTGTAGCATTTCTTTTGTGGGTGATAGAAGTGTTTAAAATTGAAAATAGTGATGGCTGCACAGGATGTAGATATATTAAAAATCATTGCACTGTATACTTTAAGTGGGTAGAGTCTATCTCACTAGAGCTGTATATATAGATATTTTTACTATGCTGAAGCGATTGCTTAGGTACTGCTTAATTCCAAGCAGTAAGGACTGAAATGCTGTTAATTCAGTTCGTGAAGAGCCGAGAACTCATTCTTTTGCCACAAGAGTGCAGAGACTAATCAAAGAAGGTTGTCCTCAAAAAACAACTTGCTGAGCTCATTCTATTCCTGGATTTGTTTGTGGGCTGGAAAGAATGTCATAGTTGGTTGTTTGGGAGATGTGATAAAATGAAATACATGTTTTATGATAAATGTCACTCCTGTCAATTCTGGCAGTTGCAATATGTGCCTAAACAGAACTCTTCCCACGGGGTGTGAAAGAGGGAGTTGTGCTAGCAGGAGCTGTGGACCTGGGCCAGATGGGGGAATGTGCCAGGGGAGAGGATGCTGGATGCCATGGCATGTGGGGTGGAGCAGATACAGAACTTGCCACCTGGCAGTTATAGGACTGGGCTCCCCTTCTACACCCAGGTACGGATCCCAGTCCTGCCCTGGCCCAGTAGTCCTCATACTGGAGTGTATATCAGAATCACCCGCAGGTCTTAGACCTCAGTTTATTAGGCCTACCCCAGAGTTCCTGATTCAATAGATTTGAGAATTTACGTTTCTGCTTTCGCCCCACCTCACCCTCCAGAACTAGGGATAGAACCCAGGACCTTCACACTGAGCTACAGCCCTAACCCTTTCTTTTTATTTTGAGACAATATCTCACTAAGTCCCTATGTTGTCCAGGCTAGGCTCTAACTTTTCATGCTCCTGCCTCAGCCTCCCAGAGTGCTGGAATTATAGGTGTGCACCACCATGCCCAGCTGAGAATTTATGTTCCTTGATCAGAAGATGATGCTAAAGTCCATGTTGATGTTGAAGCAGCCAATCAGTGGCCACACTTCAAGTAGTGAGAGTGAAGGCAACCTGCCAAATGCCCTGGCTCCAACGCCATCGAAAGGAGAATTCTCCAACAGGCATTTCTGCGGCCCACCCTTGAGATGCCCCAGGGGCAGACAGGGTTAAGAAGGAAGGGGCTCTCCCATCTCGGCAAGACCAGCCCTGGCCCTCACACCCTTCAGATTGGATTCTCAGCTCCTTGTGTATTGATTACAGTCAGTCAAGTTATCTCTGTAACAAATTGCTTTAAATTATTGAACTAGTAATAGGCACAGCTGGGTAAATAACACACAGGATGGTGCAAGTCTATATTCATTAAGAGGCAACCCGAACTGCACGGTTCCCACTGGGGCTGGCTCCAAACATGGACCCAGTGTCCCCAGAGGTGGCCTGTCTGCACAGCCTCCAGGGGAGGCCCTGGGAATCCCTCAGGCCCTTTGTAGGGGTCCCTAAACCTGCAGCCCAAGGTTCCACTGCACGTATCCATGAGGTGGCCGCACAGACACAAATCCAAGCGTCTCCAAGCCACTTACCAGCATGTATGCCGGCAGTGTTTAATACCTCCTAATGATAATGAGACTCGTGATTACAAAGAAGTATTCGCAGTGGCAGGCTGCAATAGGAGGACCCCAGTGAATCTGAATCTAAAAAGCCTGTTTTCAAAGTGCAAATTATTTTTCTTCAAATGTTGAGATTTTGAGATTGCAGTGTTTATCCTGGTGAGAAGAGTACTAGGAAATACACTGTGTTCTTAAGGAAATTTTCCTTCCAATGACACAGGGCAGAGACTAGCCATGGTGGAGCAGGGGGGCATTGAGAGAGGCCCCTTAGCCCAGAACAGGCAGCTCGCCTAGGAAACCAGCTCCTGTAATTATTGCATAATAAGATTGCTAATTATCTTAAAAAGGCAAGAAAGCCCCTGCCTAAGAGGGGGTCAGGGTGGGTACTAATGAGCAAGACAACAGGAAGAGGGAGGAGCGCGCAGCTATTGTACCCACCTCCCCCTGCCCTGCCTGGTGGTGGTGTTCGCAGGCTTGGCAGAAGAGTGTCTTGCTGTGCCCCTGGTGGCAGGGACATGAGGACCAGCCCTGGGAGAATGCCCAGTGTCCCCAGCCTCCAAGGCTTGCTGCTACTCTGTTGATTCTAGTACCCACAGAGCCACTCAGATTCCTCCGATGGGGGGCATTGGGCTGCCAGTGTCTCATCCCAGAAGCCAGCCTGGCCGCCAGTGCCAGGTGCAACCAGAACCTAAAGAGGGTACACACCCAGCACGGTCCGCTGCCATAGCAGACCCAGCCCCAGGACCTTCCGCCCCTCGTTAGCTCAGGAGATGAGCTCTTAAAAGCCAGCCAGCACAAAGTACCTACTGGATACCAATTACGTACCTAGCCCCGCCCCCTTTCCACGTCTAACAGTCTCAAGCCTGAAGGGCCATGAACTAAAGGGTGAGACAATCTCTAGGTAGATAAGCACAGGCTTGATTTCACAGATGTAAAGTTGCCACAGTGATTTCAGACCTCTTTTTTTATGCAGAGTTTCCTCACGTGATTAGAGTGACTTACCGACAGTTGGCTGGCTCCTCCCCTCTGGGTCCTCATGTTTTTTCCCAAGTATTTATTGTAAGCAAACAAATAGCATTTGTGTTTGTCATCTGACACAAGGGGTATCACACCACGTTCTGGAGCTTAATGTCTTCATTTAACATGAGGTGCTCCAACAGCTGTGGGTACTGATCTACTCCGTACATTGCTAGGTCCACCCCGTGAATAAAGGGCCTGCAAGGAATGGAGTGTGAGTGGTGTGTACCCCTAGGACTCCAGGCCTTGAGGCCTCCAACATAGGCCCAGTTTGTGAAAATGTCCCATGTGCGCCTGACAAGCATGCACTGTCTCTTCTGGGTTCTGTATATATAGAAGGAGCAATGAAAATACACAGTGACTGTTTAAAGACAAAATTTTATTGCGGTAACAGACACGTTGCCACTAACTCCCCTCAGAATATTCCCTTAACTTCAAATGCGTGCATGCCACTGCTCTTGCCACTTTTCTGAAACCACTCTGGAAGTCCTCTTTCGGGAATGTCTCTATGAGGTGTAACCAAACATACAGTGAATGGCTCTGCCCGGTATCACCCAACAGAAAGGCGGGCTCATAAAAATAAGACAGCGGGTCCTTGTCTACTTTCTTCACCATATCTGACACTGTGCAACTGCTGGCCCTTCCCCAAAGTCAAAAGGACCATGAAGGATAAACGTTTTTGTTTTGACTGAGGACATCGAGGCAGCCTCAGCAAAGCAACCAAAGACACTCCTGCAGGATAATTAGCTCACCAATTACCCACCAAATCCTAACCCAATGTCTGGTCAGCTTTTTGTGTGGATTTTTCTGCCTGTTAACAGTGGATACTTAAATAGCAGATTCACCGTGACACTGATGTATCTTTGGCTCTGGGGCCCCTCTTTTGCAAGAGCTCCCTCTAAGGCCCTATACTTAACTTTGCATTTGCAATTTTGTCTTCTGAGAAAGGACTTCAAAAAGAAGACCCTACAAACTCTGGGCTGCGCAAAACCTGAGTCCACCCTGCAGAGAGAACTTCCTTATTGAAGTGGTGTCCTAGTATGCTAGTGAGGCGCCTGGGGAGTTCCAGGGCTTAATCCTGGGATTAAAGCTTAGCTCAGAGGTGCACACAGAGCCTGCCTTCACCTGGGGCCATCCACTGCTTGTCAGCCCTGGCACCACCGCCACACCCTAGAACACACTGACCTCAGTCACCCATGCTCCACTGCAGCCTTCATGCTGGAAGGGAGGCCCTGGCTTAGTTCAGCAATCCACAGGGCCCTGCCCTGCTCCAGCTGTGTGCACTGGGCTCTTGGGGAAGAGCCAGGCCCATGCCAGATGATCTGACAGGATGGAAAAGGGAAATTCTCAGCATTCCTTCTGAAGAAGACATTTGCCAACTACAAAGCCGTGAGGAGCAGCTGGCTGGGGTTCCCTTGAGCGGCCCAATGCATCTTCAGTCCTAACAGGGTCCAGGATGGGAAAAGCTGGGTCTTTTCTCATTAACTGCAGTTTCCTGGGGAACAGGCATGGAGTAGGGACCCAGGAAGGGGGAGGAGGTGGGGGAGGCCAAGGGAAGATGCAGGACACGCCCTGAAGTACCCTCTCCGTGCACAGACTTCCAGTTTGGGGAAAATGTCTTCATATTCCCAGAAATGACCCAACGGAACAATCAGATTACATTATTTTCCCCATCGATGCACAGCAACAGTTCCAGATGGCAAGGGGGGCCAAAAATCCTATTTTTAACCCTATCCTGACTCCCACTCACTGAGGACTGGAAGTGTCCATAACGGTCCTTTCCCCAGTTCCTTACTCGCCCTCCTTGCTGGTGAGTGCTTGGTCCACCAATGTGAATGTCCCAATCCAGCCTAGACTGCACCCCCTGGCAATTTTTTTTTTTTTTCGGTACTGGGGATCGAACTCAGGACCCTGCGCTTGCTAGGCAGGTGCTTATTCCAGTGAGCTATATCCCCAGCCTCCCCCTGGCAATTTTAGGGGACCCCTGAGGGGTGCTAAGGCCCTCCCCTCCGCTCCCACAGGCAGTGGAGCAATCTCAGGCTCAAGATTCCTAACAGACCCTCTTAGAACCCTGTGCATTTAGTTAAGAAGCCTTATATTATCGTCTCCCCTTGGAAAAGAAAGTTTTTCTTCCAGACTCACCAACTTGCCCATGAAGCCCTATCTGACCGCCTTCCCACCTCAAGGCCACACTGAGCCCCTCCTCCCGCTGACCATCTCCGTGTACCTCCATCTGCTTCTGCATCTAAGACACCCGTCCAGGGATTCAACCAACCACAGATCAAAAATAGAGTGTGCAGCAGAAATTGTAGCATCTGTACTGGACATGAACAGGCTTGTTTCTCTCCTAGTTCTTTCACCATATAATATAGCATTTTTACTGTAATACAGCACTTACCAATGTAATATGGCACTACTTGCTCAGTGTTGAGCAAGAGATGGTTCAAAGCGTACAGAAGAAACCAGATGCATGCGCTCTATGCCATTTCCTTACACATAAGGGACTTGGGCATCCATGGGCACGGGGGACACGATGACAGCGGCGTGCTTCACATGCAGTTGCCTGTGTTGCCTCCGACTTCCTCACTGAGCTGGAGGTGGCACATTTCCTCTCTTCTGCTGTACTCCCATGTATCCCTGCACCCCTGTCGGTTCACAGAGTCACCCACCAGCTGCTTAATCATGATGACGATGAGCTGGCATCTTGCACAAGGGGCAGCTGTGACTCGCAAAGATTGTGATCCCAAAGTCAACCCTAGTAAGTGTTGACACCCAGATGACACCAGATCTGATTTTGAGTGTGGAGGCACCTTCACTGTCTGGAAATGAAGAGATTGTCACAGGGGAAAGGAGGGGACAGAGATCTAAAACAGAGTGTCTCTGCTCCCAAAGAGATGATTAGATGATAAAAATCATGGACAAAGTTATAAAATCTGCACTTGATCACAAATGAAAACACCTGCTGAGGCCTTGTGGGGACTGGAGTGGTTGAGAGGCCTAGGAGGGACTTCGGCCCCCTGAGCTGTGCTCACCAGAGGTGCCGGGGCTGGGAACACAGGCCCAGAATTTCTCGGTATATGTTTCCAATTATAACTGGATTTGAATACAAAGTCTTCAATATCCATTACTGGAGGGGAGTAACCCAAATCTGTAAAAGCACTGAGGACCAAATCATCTGTAAGCAAACGGGGGATAAAGGCCAATGGTCTGCAGCCTCTGGGTGGAAACTGAACTTCAGATCAACCACAGGATATTAACTCAGTGCCCTGGCTGCTGCCTGGCTCGGGGACAAGAGTTTCAGAGACTCCACACACAAAAATATGGCCCACCCAATAGGATGCTGCTTCAACTTAACTGCTTGCTCCTACTTTAGTCCCACAATGCATAGTACAATGACCTCCTGACCTTCTCTGGCCCACAGCCACACTGACCAGTCAGCCTCCCACAACTCTCATTTGCATCCCCTTGGCATTTATCGTGCTTTCTCCACACTGGTGGCTACTTTCTTATGAGGTCCCTTTAAGGTGCCTCTTCAGGTGCCCTCGGGAGCTCACACAGCATGTGCACAAAAGTGAGCCCAGATGGGCAGTGCAGGAGAAAATGACTTCAACACCCTCTGTGATTTCCCACTTCCGGTTCCTCTTTGGGCATTTCTGTCATAAACCAGCTGCAAGCCTGGGTTTCCACACATGGATACAGCCTGAGCTGTTCCTCCCATCACTCAGCACCTGCCTGTACCAAGCACCATTCCACACCAAATCCTCAAATCAGCCCTCTCTGGCAGGTCATAGCTGGGTCCCACATTACCAATGAACAGACTGAGGCCCGGATAAGGAAAGCACCCTGAGAGGCAAAGCCGGGATCTGAACCCAAGTCAATGCACTTCCGGAGTCCAAGAATGCCAGCTTTTCTCAGCTCATGCTATAGGTGGTAAAAAAGGCTCAGGGGGTTAGAAAACTTGCTCAAAGTCACGCTGACCTGTGTGTGAATGTTCACAGTTGCATCAGGTTAACAGCAGGATAAGACCCAAGACACTCAGACTCTAGACCCCCTTCCAAATGCTAACACAGGCTTAGGTGAAACGAAAACCATGATCCACAGGAAGAAGAAAAGTTTAATGCTACCTTTGCTCTAAGCCCTGCTAACCATTAATCTAATTAAAATCTAAACATACAGTTGCACTCAGCATGTTTTGTCTTCCCAATCATCTGTGGGTTTGATTTCTTCCCTACCTACAGGAGCGCCCTGTCTCCCAGCCTCTCCGTACCGTGAAGAAGCAGCAGCAGCAGCCTGAGCTGTGAGGTCCTGAGAGATATGCAAACCCCGGGCCCCACTCTGAGCTCAACCCATGGAGTGAGCCAACAAAAAAGTACCAGGTAACCGGTGTGAAACTGGACAAGGCCAGGAACCCAGAAAAGCTTAGCTATCAGCAATTATAAGATCAACTGTCCTTGCTGTATCTAAAGACAAGTTTGACTCGTAAATACCAGGGTTTTTAGTAGAAAAATTCTGCTCAGAGATACCACCCCTCAAACAAGAACCACATGTGTGGCCCACAGGGCACTGTCTTAGAAAGCCCACTTCCCAGCCAGGTGGAGAGGCCTGTGCCCATCATCCCAGCACTCTGGAAGGCTGGCACACAGGATGGTACATCTGAGCACTGCCTGGGCAACTTAGCAACTTAGCGGAACTGTCTCAAAATGAAAGACCTTAAAGTGGGCTGGGGATGTAGCTCAGTGCAAACGTCCTGGGTCCAATCCTCAGTATTAGAAGGGAAAAGACAAAGAAGGAAGGAAAGAAGGGAGGGAACGAAGTGGAGGAAAGAAGGAATCCAAGTACATCTCTAGCTGGGATGCTGCCTCAAGCCCCCAGCCCCTTGTGCCCAGCCCCCAACATCGCCTGCCCGGTTGGCCTCCCACCCTCTCCCTGCAAGAGTTCTGGGTCTGTAACTCCCAGAGCTGCAAGGAGGATGTTGTGGGTTCATCCAAAACTTTGAAAAGAAAAAAAGTGGCTAAATGACTAGAGAATAAAATTGATGTTCTGCCATATGGAAAAACCCACCCCAAAATGAGGTAATGGGGGAATAGCCATGAACCTGAGGGGCTGTCCATAAACTCAACCTAGGATGCGTTTGAAAATGTCCTTATAAAGCCACATTGGACACGCCACTGGAGATTCCTCGGTGGCCCAGCTGTGTGTGGTATGGGGCTGAGACCAGAATCGTGGAATCCTGGGTCACAGGAAGGTCAGAGCATTTCAGTCCCCAGCCAAATCTCCAATTGTCATGGGAGGAGGTGCTCAGAAAGAGACCCCCAGCTGCAAGGGGGAGCCAGGCCTGGGAAAGCCACGCGCCTTCTCCAGAAGTGGACAGTACTCAGCTCTTCTGGGGCCTGCTGGAATTTCAATAGCTTGTCCACACAGTACAGATGGGAATTTAATAATTAATGAGGGAATAGTTCACCCCAGAGTCCATGCAAGGGGATTATGCAAATCCACCAAGATTGCGGCGGGGGGGCTGAATATTTTATAGTGTGTTTAATTTGCAAACATTACCCACTGAGAAGGCTTAGGCAGGAAACTATCATAATAATAATTATTATTACTCATGCAAAACTACTTGAGCTTTTATCAAGCCTTTATCCTTTCAACTGCTTTCACCAAGCACTTCCCCCCAGAAATGTAATTTTTTTTTAATGAAAAACTAGAGTGAAATGCAGAAAAAAAATATGTGAAGAATGAAATGCACCTGTCTGGGTAAAATGAAAACCTAACCTGCCTTGTACCTTTTGCCCAGCCTACAACTCTTTCACTACCCAAATATTTTCCATACTGATGATTTTCACTTGCACACCCTCTTGGACACCAGCTGGGCTAAGGAGCATAATATTAAAAGAGAGCAGTGCATTTCCCCCTCTGTGCTCTGCACGTAACTTAAGGCATTAATTTTAGCCACCCACTGATTCCCTCAGCACCTTCCCCTACATCCTTCCAGCAACTCTTCTTTGCTTAAATAGCTGAGCAGTTTCCTATGCCTTCCCACAAGAATGCCAGCTGCTCCAGCTTGGGTGGACCACGGCACCGAGGGTCACACACCTCGGGAGCTCTTCACTAACTCGACTCTGCCCCAACTTATGACACAGGATGAAAGCCCATCACCCAGAATAGGGGTGACAGCTTTGGCTGTAAAGGACCAGACCGTAGGTATTGTAGGCTTTCCGGGCTACATGGTCTCCAGTGCAGCTTCACAGTTCTGCTGTGTGGCACAAAAGAAGCCCCAGCCAGTATGTCAACAAATAGGCATGGCTGCGTTCCAATAAAGCTTTATTTACAAAAACAGATGGTGGACCGGATTTGGCTGTCACCCCAGCCTTCTGTCAGTTGATAGTCTGCAGTTTTTTAAACACTTGGTGCAATTTTATTCTTTTTTTTCAAATCGCCCTTTGATTCCGAGTAAGTGTATATACAGACTTAAATGCATTCGTTTAGAGCAGTGATTCTCAGTGGGGACAATTTGGTCCCCCAGGGGACCTTTGGCAATATCTAGAGACTGGGGTCATCGCTAAGGGTGTGGAAACTGTGTGGTCAAATGCGGTGCTGAGCTCACAAGAGCTTCAGGTGCTAGAAATAGAACGCAGGGCTTCGTGCATGCTGGGCAAGCACTCTATCACTGAGCTACCTCCCCAGCACTTTGTCTTGATATTCCTAATAAACTTACTTTTGTCCACTGGGCTCCATATTTTTATTTTCATACTCAGCCCCATAGCTCACGTTGCCCATCCTGCTAAATACATAAAACCCTCCAAGTCTGTTGCGACTCAGGAGGTGCCACTCCAGAGGGGAGGGGATGCTATAACCACCCTGCACAGGGGACTCCCTCCCAACACAGCAAAGAATTGCCAAAATGTCATCAGTGCTGAGGTTGAGGGTCCTGCTCAGTGAAAACAGCAAGAATCAATCATTGTTGATGTGCAGATCCAGCCACTTTGTATCTTTGTAAGACATAAAAATATTTATCACCCAGGAAAATAATCCATTCTTGATCTAAGCATTTCTGATTTAATTTGGCTCGCCACAATAAATGCTATGTCTTCTGCCATTTCTGTATTCATGGATTGATCTTTCCATTATTTTGTCTAAATAAGTAATGCATGAGAACAGCACAAATTTGACTCAGAAACAAATGCAGCACAAGTGACTCTCTCACCTACCCCATCCCCAGTTTTTGCTCTTGTACCCAGATCGATTCTATTGATCATTCTCTCCTTGATCTTCCACAAGTACTTTGTAGACAGAGCAATTATATACACATTCCCTTATTTCCCTCCACACAACCACCTGGAATGTTCACAAACGACCCCTGCACCTGGCCCCTTCCTGCGCTGCTCCCCATTTTTCAAGGGCCACCTACTTCGCAGCAGGAGCTCCAATCACCCCCTGGGGTCTTCTGTTTGCCTTCTGCAACTAACACAAGAGAGCTCTCTGCTCCCATCCTTTGGAAGTCCCTGGCTGAATAAAAAGTCTGGTTCCCTTTTCTGTTTCCAAATTTCTCTCCTTCTGTGCTCTTTGCCACAGAAAGCATCACTTCTCTATTTAAAGTCCGCTGGGACCCAGAGTCCAGTGAACAAAGTTGCAAGCTCTTGCCATGGCTCTGGCACCAGCAGCCCCCATTTCCATGCCAAGGAGAGCGGGGCAGAGGCAGTTTGATGTTGGAGCCACAAAGTTCCAAGTTTGGATTTTGAGGACCAAAGGAAGGGCCGCCCCTCTCCCGAGTGAGCACAGGTGTGTGTGACACGCGCACACTCCTACATTGTTCATGCTGCCCATAAATTAAAGAGAGAAAAAGGCAAGCAGGGCACCCAGAAAAGCACAAGCAAGCCGAGAGAGCATCAATTCAGACAGTGATCAATTATTTAGAGGTATTTACACACGATCTTGATTCGAGGGCAATATCTCTGCTTGGCAGAAGGGGAAGCTTGTGGGAAAATGTGCCTCAGAGCCCAACCTCGGCAGATGGCAGCTGGGGAGCGGCAGGTCCCTGGGGGTCTGTGCTTCTTGTCCTTGTTGGCCCTTCCAGTGCACGCGGCTGTGCTTCATTTCCCAGGAGGAAAACTACAGGGTTGCAAAATTCCCCCAACTCTCCAAGGAGGTGAGAAGGAGACACAGGGGCCACTGCACCCACTGCTTGAGGTTGGGGTGACAGCCTGGGGTAGACGGGAAGCACAGTCTCGGAGCCTGCAAGGGTGGCTCCCCTCCCTACAGGCGTGGCTGTCATTGCCCTCAAGGTGTAGGAGCTGGGGGACAGCAGGGCAGGCAGGAGGGCGTGCTGTCATCTGCTGTGGCCCACCCTCTGCCTTCCGGTGCTGCCACCGCATGGGCTGCTGGGAATATCCGCGGCAGGAGCCGGAAGGCAGGCTGTTGGGTAAGCTGGGCAAAAGAATAGCAAACAGGATTAGCAATGGAGGCCAAGTCTCGAGCCCAAGTTCCTGGACTCCCTGTGTTAGGATAGCCTGTGTGCCTTTTTATAACTTTTTAGTGAAATGTACACAAATTAAAATCAACCACTTAAATTTACGCAGTAATGTAAGTACATTCATACTGTGGCTCAACCACCTCCACATCCATTTCCCGAAGTTGCGTATTTCCAACTGAAACTGCATCCGTTAAACATTAACTGTCCCTTTTCCAGCCCCCAGCCCCTGGCAACCACAGTTCTTTTTGTCTCCGTGCATTTGACTATTCTAGGTACCTCATGGAAGTGGGATCATATAATACTTGTCTTTTTTGTGACTGGTTTATTTTGCTTATCATGATGTCATCAAGGTTCACCCATGTTACAGCATGTGTCAGAATTTCCTTCCTTTTTATGGCTGAGTAGTATTGCATTGCATACACATACCACTTTATGCTTCTCCATTCATTCACCAGTTGGTGGGCACAGGTTGCTTCCACCTTTTGGCTACTGTGAGTAATGTTTCTATAAAGGCAAGTATATGAAATCTACCAGAGCTATGCCAATATATATGTTCCCAAGCCCTACCTTGGAATATTCTGTCTTAGTAGCTCTGGAGTGAGCCCAGGGAAACTTTTTTTAACAGAACTTTTAGGGTGATCCTAAGACCAGACCAACGGTTGAAAACCAGGACCCAGATTCCTGAACAAACTGTGCTGACCCTGGGAGGTGGTCTTCCCACAGACCCTCCGCACTCAGGCAGGGACATGTGCACCTGCACAGAGAGTTTGGACTCAAGTGCAACTTCATCTTCTAAACGCACCTCTCCCGAATCCCTCCAGCGGTGGGGACAGGAAGCAGAGCTTCCCTTGTAACGTCAGCTCCCAGGTGTGAACCAGCCAGGTCTGGTCTGATTTCCTTGTGCACAATAAGGAAACTGAGGCGCAAGCACCAGGATTCAAGCTGATCTCGCTGACCCCGAAGTCCTTGCTCCTTCACCTGTGGATGGCACTGCTGTGATTCCATGAAGCCCCTAACTGCATTCTCGGATGGCTCTGCATGACCTCTGACACAGGACACGTGGAGAGAGTAGAGATTTGGGCTTTGGTCCGAGCAGGGCGCCAGTGTGAGAGGACAGCGCCCTGAAGGGTGGGCTCTTTTCTGTCTCCACAACTTGGAAAGCGTCCATACGGTCTGCGTTCATCAGTTTCCCGCTCTTTAAGAGGAGACAAGCAAGAAAGACGGGCTGAGCCCCGGAAATGCTCTCTGGCATTAACTGCACTCCCACCACATGATCTCAGGGTCCTGCCCCTGGGCCTCTCTATAAAGGACCTCACTGCATCTTCATCTCAGCTTCTCAAGGAAAGATCCTCTCTACTGCACAGGTGAAAATGAAGCTAGGTGCGGTGTGCACACTTGTAGTCCCAGCACTCTGGGAGGCTGAGGCAGAAGAGTGACAAGTTCAAGCCCAGCCTGGGCAACTTAGCACAATTTTTTTTGTAATTTTTAAGGGCTGGGGATATAGTTCAATGAGGAAGCCCTGGGTTCAATCCCCAGTGTACCACAAAAAGAAGAAGGGGGAGGAGGAGAAGGAGAAGAGGAGAAGGAGGAAGAGGGGAAGAGGAGAGAGGAGAAGGGGAAATGGGGAAGAAAAGAGGAGGGGGAGAGGAGAAACAGAGAAGGAAGAAGAAAGAGGAGGTGCAGGCGAAGAAGAAAGGCGGAGAAGAGAGGGAGGGAGGTCTGAGAAGCTCCAGGATTCGTCTGGTCTTCCGTGCCGGCAAGGCCAGAGCCAAGATTTGCCTCAGAGCCTGGGGCCCGGGTGCAGAGCCCTCCCCCTCCTCACTCTCCTCTCCCACCTCCACCTCTAGGCCGTCCCTGCCCCACCCCCCTGCGTCAAAGCACCTCGCAAACCAGAAAAGTTTAAAACAGCCAGACTTGGACATGGCGCCATGGGGTTGCGAGGCAGAGAAGGTTGCCCTTTGGGAATATCCTGCTCACCTTGTGGGGTGCTCCAGTCCGTACAGTGTAGACACAAGCACCCTGGAAAGCAGGCTCTGCATAACCAAACACTCTGCGCGTCTCTGAGCACCCACAGCACTGTCACAGTACGGCTTCTCGGGAAGCCACATGCTGAACCCAGCGCGCTGCACAAGGCCGTGCCCCTCTTCTGAGCCATCCGGGTCAGTTACTGCTGGGCAGGTGGACAGAGGGACGCACACTCCTCATGGATCTCGATCTGTGTAATGCTCTGCGGTGGGGTTTCCCAAAGAAACAACCATACACGCAGGTGGGCCTCTGTGCTTAGATGACCCCCGTCTGTAGATTCAGTCAATGCTGATTAAAAATATTCAGGAAAAAACTGCTTTTGTACTGAATATGTGAATTTTTCGTACCATTATTCCCTAAACAATGTAGATAACAACTTCTTACATAGGATTTCCATCCTTTTAGTGGGTCAGTCCTCTAGGGAAGATTTACATGAGGATGAAGGTCAGTTGCACACAAATGCTACTCCACTTTATATGTGGCACTTGAGCATCTCAAATTTGTATTCCCTTGGAGGTCTCAGAACCAGTCCTCCATGGATACTGAGGGACAACTGTGTACATAAAGAGAGATTTATTTTAAGAAACAGAAGCTGCTCTTACTCTCATCGTGTGGGTGGGATTATGTTTCAGGCTTGAGACAGAATTTCTTCTTCTTTGGGAAACCTCCATCTCTGCTCTTACTGCCTTGAACTGGTTGGATGAGATCCAGCCATGTTACAGGGGTGACCTTCTCTGCTGAAAGCCAAGGGGCTGTAACACTTTATCCCATCTACAGCTGACCTTCACAGCGACATCCATGATGTGTGTTTGACCAAACTGATCTCCAGCACCCAGCCAAGTGGGCACATACAGTGACACTGCTCCCAAATCTCAAAATTTATAAAAATGCACAACACTCTGGGTACTGCTAAAGGGGAGGGAAAGAAAGACATTAAAGACCAACAAGTGTTAGTAATAAGATGACTTTGGACTTGGAATCACAAGGTCTAGAGTTGGGGTAGGCTGTTACTATTTATATTCTGCTTACTTACAGAAAATATTTAAGGAATCAGAGTCAAGAACAAAAATCTAGAGAGTGTCAAGGGAATTACAATTTTTGAACTACACTGAATGTTCAGTGAGTAATAAAATTAGATGTCACCATATCTTTACATCATCGCATTTGAGAAATTATGAAGGTTCTCAGTCCGGAAGCCGCTGTTTTATGTAAAAGGAACCCAAGACCAGGGAGATGAATTAATTCACCAAAGTTCATATCCTAATAAGCCATTTGCTTTGGCCTCTTTCCTGATGGGTCATGAACTCAAACTAAGTCCACCTTTATTGGGCACCACCCACAGGTGAAGCTTGCTGCTAGGAGTTGGGACATCAGACAGGCACTGTCGAGGCACATGACGTCATTTAATGCTGACCACAGCACTGAGTTATGCACCGTTATACCCCTGTTTTACTGGAGAAACACTGACACACAGAGAACGGAAGTCATTTACCTGAGGTCACAAAACTACGGGGCCAGGTTGCTGGAATTCACACCCCCACTGAAGGCCCCTCACTCTAAGGGAAAGGTGGACAGAAATTGTATTTTTATCCTTAACAGTTTAGAAGAAAATCATTCCACATTCCAACTAATTTCTGACTTGGTCATATGTCGGGGGTGGTGATGGTACAGTAGAAAACTTCCCAGGTTTTAGAGGAGTTGTGATTTTTCAGGAGACCTCGGGGTTGACTAATGACTAACCTGAGGCTTCTGAAGTGTTTGCACTGGTGAAACCCATTGGGCAGTCATGGCTGATTTCTTGTTATTGAGAATATTAAAAGTTTATCTTGCTGATGTCATTCATTTGGGAAAAATCAGCAAGAAATTTAAATATTTTTGACTGTGTTCATATGATACATAATTAACTGCGCTATCAACATACCCAAGAACGTAGTCATTACCTTTATCAGAAGTAGTAAAATATCTTTCTCTCAATGAATTTTTTTCTTTAAACATATTTTTTACAATTTTTTAGGCCAGAATGTTTTCTATTGATTTCAGTGTTCATTTTGAGCATACTTTGTCTATAATCCACCAAGTTTACCTGCATCTCAAAAAAAAAAGTTTACCTGCATCTATTCAGCTTTCTTTCTTTCCTTCTTCCTTCCTTCTTTTCTTTCTTTCTCTTTCCCCCTTTCTTTCTTCCTTTCCTTTCCTTCCTTGATTTTCTGAAGAGATGGGGTGTCACTCTGTTGCCCTGGCTGCTCTCAAATTCCTGAGCTCAACCAAACTTCCCACCTTCTAAGTACAATAACTGGTACTACAGGCACATTCCACCCTGCCCAGCACTCTGCTCTTTAATAAATAAATTTAATGATAACAAGTTAAGTTTGCTTTCATCTACATCCAAATCAGAGTCTGTAATTTTTTCCTTCTGTTATTGAAATATTCCACAACCTATTTCCCAATTGCAAGAAGAATGCATATTCAAGCTTTATCAACTTACAGGCTTCTGTCTTCCAAGTGTTTGAAAATATCTTCCATGATTCTTGACACATCGTCCCATATTGTGAGGCTCGAACAGCTCCATAATAGGTAGACATCCTCACAGGGGTCTAATGAAAGAAAACTCCAGGCTCAGCAAGCCTAAAAAGAAACCATGCGACAGAGACAAAGTGTCAAAATAGTCAGTGACTTCAAGCGCAGTGGAGATGGCAGAAAGACCTGAAGAGAAAATTTCAGAAATGACTCCAGACTGCAGTCCATATGTCTCACTTCTGCAAATGCACAAAATGTGCGGCCGTGTGCACACACTGCTAGGACCCCCCGCTGGGCCCCGCAACCAGATGGGCCTGGTAGAGAGAGGCTGCATATGGGGACTGCGAAGCAAAGCGAGGTCACAGGAGGGCCAGCGGGGTGGCAATGCCTGAGGCGGGGCGGTTCATGGGCACTGACACAGTGTGCCCTGGGGGTGGAGTTCTGATTGTGTAGGGTTTTCTCAGATAAATACAAATGGGGCAGAAAAGAGGGAAGTTCGTTTCAGAGGGCACAAAGTCCTGGAGATGGGGGTTGATGATTGCTGAGCGACAAGAATGTAATTAAGGGTTTCAAATGGTTACCATGGCAAATTCCACACTGTGTGTATTTCACTACAATAAAGATTTTGGTGGTAAAAATAAATTTAAATTTTTTTAAATGACAAACTGAGATCACTTTAGATTCACATAGAGTCGTGAGAAATAGTAAAGAAATCTCAGGGAAATCTTAGTTTCCCTGAATGGTAATACTTTGCAAAAGTATAGGACAGGAACACAGCCATTGTATTGACGCATATACAAACTTCCTTCATCTTGCTCGGATTCCCGGGCTTTATTTGTGCTTGTTGGGGTCCATTAGGTCAATGCAATGTTTTTACCTATCCACCCTCACACAAAGATCCCTTCTGCTGCCATTCCTAAGCACACCCAAGCTGGGCATGCTGGTGACACCTGTAATCCCAGCACTCAGGAGGTTAAGGCAGGAGGATTATGAGGTGGAGAACAGCCTGGCCTACGTAGTGAGTTCAAGGCCACCCTGAACTTCAGAGCAAGATCTCAAAAAAAATAAAATAAAGAAGCACACCAACTTCCCTCCCTGCCCTCCATCTCAAACACCTGAACACCATCTGACAGATCTCCATTAACAAAATTCTATCATTCTCACAGTGCTGTGTAAACACAATCATACATTTACGTATGTTTGTGGGCTTACTTCTCTTATGCCTGGCATCACTTCCTGGCCATTCATCCATTTTGTGTGTAACACACATCAACAATTCACTTTTAGGCTGAGTAGGACTGCAGGGTCCCAAGGTACCACAGTTTGCTTAACCATGCACCTATGGAAAGACGTGTGGGCTAGCAAAGGACAGCCTGACCCGGATAAAGCTGAGGGGACCATCTGTGCACAGTTTTCCATGCAAACAGACCCCCACCCCAGAAAATCACCTGGGTAAGTACAATTGTAAGGTTTGACAGCCATTGCACTTACAGCTTTTGAGAAACCGGCAGACTGTTTTCCAGAGAGCCTGTGCTGTTTTACATCCCAGCGGCAGAGTGTGAGTGGTCAGTGTTTCCCCGTCCCCGTCGGCCCTTGGCATTGTCACCCTTCTATCTTAGCCCTTCTGGCACGTGTGTGGTGGCCTCCTGTCGGCATTTCCCTGGTGACAGTTGGTGTTGAGATGGGTGAAGCCCTGGAACGGTGTGGACAATGAGAACTTGCAAAAGGTCACTGCGTGGAGGAGCTTTCAAAGTCCCTGATGATGGCCTCTGGGGAGCCAAGCTAGTCTGTGACAGCGAAGTGACAGAGAGCTGAGAGTGAGGATTCCAGAAATGCTTCTGGAAGGGGGCAAATATGGTGACTGTAAGGAAGAGGGAAGAATCCAGGGTAAAGACCCGGTCTTTAATGCAGAGAAGAGTTCTTTAAATATGTTAAGTTTTAAAAAGTGGGGTTAGCAATGATAAGAGATCCACAATAAATAAATATGTTAAGTTTGCCTATGGAACATATGAAACTCCGAGACACTTGGATATCATTGTTCAAAACCTACATGGTGTCTGGGCTAAGGACAAAACTTTGGAAGCTCAATTCTACCACTAAAGGTAGAGGGAAAGATCTGGTTTTGTGAACACCCAGCTACTTCATTCCCACCTGTAGACCTCCGATCCCTGGCGTCTGGACAACCACTAGATTCACACACACACACACACACACACACACACACACACATATTGCCCAGGCTGACTGGAACTTGCCATCCTCCTGACTCAGCCCCCCAACATTTTCCACAGCACAGGACATTTAGCACACACCTAAGCTCTATTTTTCAGGTGTTGATAGATTCAGTTATGGTTTCACAAATGCTTTGTCTTCACTGTAATTTTAGTCCTGTTCCACTATGACTATTTCACAGTCAGATAATAAAAGTACTAAAGCTGGTGTGAAGGTTGCATGATCAGTGTTTACTCCTTTAGAAGTGGCAGAGACTTGCATCTGCTAGCTAAGATTCCCAGGGCCAGTGCTCCTGGTGGCTCTGCACTGTGGCTTTAGGGTCCTCTGGGTATTAAACGGCGGAAGACCACTGCCTGCTCTGTTTGGAGGTGTCCAGCCTTCCTGCAGCCCCCAGGGCTCCCCACAGATACCTATCTACTCCAGGACAGGTGGCAGCAAGGCTTCCCTTGGAAATGGAGGCTCTCCCTCCTCTGCCCCTACACCGGCAGAAACCCGTGGTCCCTCTGCTTTGCTCCAAGGCTGCTGCCCCAGGGTCACCCCATGGGTCCTGGCCCTCCTGGAGCAAACCCCAGCTCTCCACCCTGTCACACAGATGTGGGCTTTGTCCGAAGCCTTCAAGGTTTTTTATGGCAAATTTATTTTATTGGTACATTTAGGTACACACTATGCTAACATTCATCGTAGGGAATTTGTACGTGTACGTGATGTATCTTGTTTCTTCTTTCTTCCCCATTCCCCAACCGCTCCCCTTCAACCTCTCCCCTCCTTACTTACAGAAGCTTTGTTTCCATTTTTTCCCTCCTATTCTCTTTTTTCTTCTTGTCCCTTCCTTCCTTCCTTTCCCCCAGGCTTTAAGATTTTTAAATTACATTTCCTAAGACTGCCCAACCACCAGGAGTGTACCATTTGTACCCACACTCCCAGCCGCTGGGCAGCCAGTCACCCAGAGACCCCCATGTGTGAGCCGGAGGGTCTCACTGCAGACAAACAGGAAGATGGCCCCAAAATAGGATGAACGGGGTTCCCACCCTGTTTCTACTGTTTCATAGGCTGCTGCTTAAATATAATTCCAATGAAATTGAAATTATCCTTGGAGGGAGGGGAACGCAGGAGGGGTCAGCAAAAGCCAGCCTGGCCTGTTCCATTACCTGAACTGCAATCACTGACTCTTTCTAAGACTTAGAAGCCGTAGGTCAAATCCAAGAGCTTACTGAAAATCAGGGAGATTTTTCTCCCAAGAACATGAGACTGGCCTCTTATTCCCTAATAATACCTGGAAAGCTTCCTGCCCATGAACTATCAAAAATGATGGCACAGAGAAGTGATGTGGGGACCCTCAGACGGCACAGCTCCAAATCCATCTCACTGATTCTCTGTTTTCCAGTTCTGGGCTCCAAAAACTCCACATCATGCGTTTCTTTCCACAACAAACAAAATAATGAAGCTTTTTCTCTTTGGAACATCTACTTATCTTTTTGCTTTATTCTTGAGCTTTCTAAAATTAAAAATCCAATATCCGGACCGGATTATTTAAAAATAAGCAAGTTAACTTCCGCTGAATAAACTGGCCCCTAAAGGAATCATTTCTCTGGGGACCTGCAATTCCTACCACGGATCCAATCCGAAGAAGCCAACATCGGGAGGAAGAAGAAGAGAACAAGTACTTGGGAGACGACGCTCCCCTCGTTTTCCCTCTGGAGTCATCTCGGGCCTGTCAGCGCCCACCGTCCGCAGTGGTGCCAGCCAGGACCCACCTGCTCCTCAGTGTCTTGATGGCAGAGGAGGCCAAAGCAGTGCTGGCTCACAGCAAGCTGGGGGCATCGCAGCAAGCTGGGGGTCATTCTTCCGCGGCTCTGCAAAAGCACCTTCCCCTGATGCCAAGTCATCACTGCCAGGAGATGTGGAAAGCTTGCCGGGCAAGGGGTTAATGACTGGGGATTTCACAGAGAAGAGGAAAAAAGCACAGGAGCGAGAAAGATACATTCGTCAGACTTTTTACTTTTCCGAGAAAGGATATTTTAAAAATAACTTGCCCCTTTCACCTTGTTTCTTGTTTATTTTTCCCAATGTTATTTATTTTTAAATTTCTCTGTATTTTATCAGCTCATGGCAGTTATACAGAACAGCGGGTTTCATTTTGGCACATTCATACATGTGTAACATGTTTTGATTATTTTCACCCCTGTTACTCCTCTTCCCCTCCCTCTCCCCTTCCCTAGCCCCTTCTCTAATAATCTGCCTTCTACTTTCCTCTGATCGTTTTCTTTTTTTTCTATTATGCCTCTGATATTTTTTAGAATCCCCCTTTGACAGAAAACATGCCACATTTGACAAAGTCTTGCTTCTTTTGCTACCATGATGGTCTCCAGTGCCATCTGCTTTCCTGCGGATAACCTGATCTCCATTGCTTGTTGTAAGAAATAACGTAAAGCCCATAGGTGCCCATTGTTGGCCTCCAGGCAAGGTCTTGGCATCGCTCCCCACTGGGATGGTTATGGCTCCAAGCTGGCAGCCATGTCTTCTCTCAGAAAGGATTAGTGAGTCTCAGACTTCAGTTTCCTGCTGCGAATTTCTCCAATACATGACCACGAGAATGAAACAACTGCTCTGGAACTCATGCCCTCCCTTTCATGAAAGAGAAGAGCAGAAAAATAGAAGACTAAGAACAAAGTGGAGGGACCATCGTGAACCTGGGTGAGGGTTTCCATGCTCAGGGTCAGCCTGAAACTCATGATTCCACCTTGGGGTGGCAGAGGCTTGGCCCAAAGCAGGATGAGGCCTCTGCTGGAGATGTAAGAGCATCAGCACCTCTTCCAGGGCTCAGTCCATGCAGAGGCTCCCTGACGACTGGGGGCCTCTCGTGCCACGATGGTCATGAATGCCCATCTGGTCGGTTAGCTTGGGTCTGCTGAATATGTCTGCAGAATGGAGAAACGGACACTCATCCTGATAGCTGCCTGCTGCCTCAGCTTTGGGCCAAGTGGAGAATTCCTTGTTGCATTCAGGAGCAATCTGCCAGGGTCCGGAGGCCTTCACGGGGAATGTGCCCCTGACCTGGGTGTTTAGTCCTGGCCTCTTAGACACAGCAACGTCTTCACACATGTCCGTTCCAGGCCTGGGCACCATCCACCTTCTGTTCTAATCACAGGTAGGAGGGTGTCTCTCAGGAGTTGAGAGTGCATGGCAAGAATCAGTTTCCCTCCTCCCTGCGAAGGCCCCTGCACTTGACTGTGAGCCCCTGCAGACAAAAGGGGAAACGCAGGCTAAGGAAAAAGAAGTGCTCATTTCAAAAAGGGCCATGTTTGTAGACCAACCACCTGAAGAAGATAAAAGAAGTAAATATTATAAATCGAAGAAAAATATTCAACACCCCTGGGAAGTCTTAAATGAATTGATACAATAGAGTAGCATTTTTAGTACATCAAATTGGCAAAATAAAAAATTATTATCATCCTTTTCCCAGAGCGTGGGGAACCTGGCATCTCATACTCCATAGGGCAAAGTAAAAACAACGGCAGCTACTCTGGAAGCCAGTTTTGCTTCACATATTAAGTTCCAAAAGATATGAATAATTTTTGACTCAGTTATTTCACATGTGCAAATGTATTGTAGACAGAATGAAGATTGTGCAATGATGTCCCGATATTAGAATATTCAGTAACTATCCAACACTAGCAACCTGTCTGAGTTAGTTACAGTAACTGTAAGTAATGGAAAAGTGCAGACATATGTTAATTGTGTATTTGTTAAAGTGGAAAGAGGTTCAAAATATTTGGTTACCTTTTTAAAGGATTAGAGATTTTTTTTATTTATGCAGTTCGCTTAAAAATTGTTCCTAAGCAAAGAAGGATGCATCAAAGATGAAGATAGACAGTTCTCTCCTTTTAGCAAGATTTTATTTTAAGGGCTGATGAGGTC
Source organism: Dinomys branickii (assembly GCA_004027595.1). Classification (NCBI taxonomy): domain Eukaryota; kingdom Metazoa; phylum Chordata; class Mammalia; order Rodentia; family Dinomyidae; genus Dinomys; species Dinomys branickii. Next base: position 100,428 of record PVLD010003500.1, on the reverse strand, counting down.
TGAAAATTGCACAGCAATAAATAGGTCAGCTTGTGAGAAATTTTTGAAGAGATAGATACTGCATAGAGAGTTAAAGCAGGGTGACATGATAGAAAGAGATCATGCTGGGATTTTATGTTGAGGTGTGAATGACTATGACGAGGAGGTCCTGAGTCCTCTACACAGGGTGACAGTGCAAAGGCCCAGAGGCAGGAGTAAGCTTTAGATTATATGTTTGCATCCAGCTAGGCCATGCAACTAAAGCAAAGACGGGGAATTGAGTGACAGAGGGCTTAGAGCAGACTCCCATTTTATGGGGCTAGGTAAAATGATGATGCCTTGAAGTTTCATTCTACATGCTATGAAGGGCAACACAGGCCTCACACAGGAGACCAGGTCGCATTAATATCTATAAGCTTCCGGCTGCTGTGAGAAAGAACAGATCTGAGACCACAAGAATGGAGATGGTGGGACTGGGAGGCTGCTGTGGCCCAGGCGAGGCTTAAAGGTAACTTGGACACGGGTGAGAGGTAGAGATAGAAAGAAACAGATGTTATTGGGATTGATTGTACAGCTGGGACCCACGGTGTTTACGAATGGACTAATGACCCTAGGTTTCCCCTCTCTTGCCTCCTGTTGCCCTCATATCCCTCCAGCTCCCATTTTCATCCCTGCCCAAGAAGGTCCATCTCTGAGTCCTGCTTTTGGGTCCTAGGAGATGACTTGTGCCTGAGACCCAGTCCCACTTGTCTCAAGCTAACCTTCTTATATCCCTTGCTGATACTATCAAGTTCCCGATAGTGATGTAAAGTAGCCATAGCGTTTGAAGCAAGCAAAGATCAGAGAGATGAGGCAGCTTGCCCAGTTCTGACTGGAAGAACCAAGATTCAAATCCAGGTCCTTCCAGTCCAGAGCCAACATCTCCTCCCCTATGCCATGCTAGACAAGCAAAGTGCATCCAGCTGCTAGCTATCCAAAATCTAAGCTCCCTCGCTCTATAGTCAAGGCTGTCCAACTGCATTCATTTCCCAGCCTCCCTTGCAGCTAGGAGTGAGCATACAGCTTATCTCAAGTGCTGTATGTGAGGAGGAGATAAGAGAGCAGAGTGCCTGCGCCACACGTTTTCCTCTTCCTACAGCCTCCATCCCAGGCTTGGTAGGAACCAGCCTTAACTCAGTCTATCACAATAAGATGTGGGGAGGAGACAAGGATTTATAAGGAATCTAAATCTCTGAATGACGACATGGAGCTCAGTTTCCCGACAACCTCAAAGGTTGACCTGAATTAAGTGGGAGATACATAAGCTTTACTCTTGAAGTCACATTAGCGTTGAGTTTCTTTGTTACAGCAATCCAGCCTTATCCTAATTGATATATCATCTTGACACTGTTTTTAAATATCAGTGATGTCTTCTGCTAAAAAAAATAAATAATTAAACCACTCTGGCAATACCTCCAGGTGATGAATAGCTCATTATTGAGTCTCTCCACTCTTATCCATGGTTGAATTTGTCGAATCTGTGGACGAGGTGCAACGCCTGGTATGAGAACCTTGCAAAGCAGTCTTGATTGTATACCAAAATCAGCACGAACTCTACACATGAGACGTGAGAACATATCGACACCAACCAGCGAGATGCCTTCTAAAGAGCCCTCAAAAGAGCCTAAAGTTTGGCAACCAAGTTAAGATCCCCAGAAACAGGCATGACAGTCACTCCCAGGTGACTTTATCCCAATACTTGCAGGACTCCAGTAACTCCCTGAATTTCCCTGTGGTTTCCCCCCAGATCTCCTCAGAAAAACTATACATCAGTCCATCTTGTCCTTGGACCCTGGGCACATCTGACTAGAGGTCACAGCACTGCATTCATACTCCACTAGCTTTGGCAGTGCTGCAGAAAGTGGGGTACATAGTGCTCCCCTAAGGGCAGGATATAGGTGTTTCCTAACAGGAAAGGTGGAGAAATAGAAGACAAGGAAAAGGGACCATAAACTTAAGGAAAATGCTCCGGACTTTAGACTTAGATGGACATGGATTCCGATCCTGACTCTCCCACTTGCTTATCAACTCATTTTCTATTCGGACTCAGTTTCCTAGAGGTGATTCCTGCTCCCACCTCATAGCTGGGTATTGAGGACAGAGGCAGCAACTCTAACATATGTTGTTGAATGTGCTGGCAAGGAAGGAGCTCAGTAAAAATTGCAAAACAAAATTCAAACAGAGCCTGCCTCCAGATGAGGAAGTGGGCAGGCCTCGCCCTCCCCCAGGTCACCATGAAGGGAATGTGGCCTGCCAGCTGGCCCCAAGATCTCTAAGTTGTCAAAGACAGGCTTCTGTGGGTGCCACTGTGGGACAACAGGACATGCTTGCTGACCACATCCCAGCTGTTCTGCAGCTTTGGCTGCCCACACCCTGCAACTATCCTCACGTCTCCACACCCAGCAAATCACCCAGTCGAAGCCCCAAGGGAAGTAATGTTCCAGCCACCCTATCTGTCACCTAAATCCAAGAGATAACAATGAAGAAACGTGGCTTTTGCTTTCTAGTCCTACAGCTAACAGTTGCCTTATTTGATAAATAGATACCACAGAACTAAAATCTGCTTCCTGCCTTGATTGTGGTCCTTACCACAAGATGGAAAGTGAGGGGCTATGGGAAAAGAGACTGAAAAGAAGCATAACGAATTAATTACTATCACGGGCACAGGTCTCAGGTTTTTAACTTAAACACATGTACACACTACCACATATGGCAAATCGAGGAATTTTCACACCATGGCTTAGGGGTCCCTCCCATGCTGAGGCCATGGTGCTTGGTCCAACCCACCAATGTTTGAACATCATCTATTCCTCCTCCACCAAGCTCCCCATTCTGATGTTCCAGTCTCTGAAATGAACATTATCACCGGGGACATCTCAGATCTTAAGAGAATCTTTGATACTCCTGCTGAGCATTCAGACTTTCCCACTTCTGCAAAGCATTTGTATTGTTGTAATGTTTTTGAGGCAGGGTCTTGCAATATAGCTCAGGCTGTCCTGGAATTCATGATGTAGCTCAGGGTGACCTCAAACTCAAGATCCTCCAGAGTTCTGGAATGACAAGCCATGCCTGGGCTTCTGCAAAGCGTATGAATTCTTCACAAGCCCTCTACTTCCCCGTGTACCCTCAGCATCCTGGTCGCACTCTCAATAACACTGTGTCAAGGTTAATAGACTTCCAGCTGGTCTTCTGCCTCCTGCCCCTCCAAAGCATCTTGCACTCACCCACTTCAGAGGAGCCCCGCCCACAGTACTCCTCTGCCCAGTAACCTCCAGTGGCTGCCTCCCTTTGGCGCATTCTGCAACCAAAGTACTCCACAGTACAGCCCTGCGTCTGAAATTTGTTTAATATATTTGCTGCTTCAACATCTGTTTTCAGATCTGACACAAATGCTTTGAAAGCCAAGTTTCTTTGCCACCTTTGGCTCGGAGGTTAAATTCCCCTCCTCGTGTGGTTTCTGCCATGTGGTCCGTATATTCCTCATTCCCTAACCCCAAACCCGCAGCTGCTGGATGCAGTGAAACCCAGGGGTCACTGTCAGAGCCCACTTCACCCTGCTTTCTTGATCCAGTGCAGCACCCCTAAAAGCCTAAGGGGTTACGCTAGGGACCCGGGTCATGATCACTCCCCACATCCTCTCTGTGTTCCCACCCACCAAATGAGTGCCCCGCCCCCTTCAGCCTTCTCCTGACATCCCTGGGAGCTGTCAGTGATAAATTTCTTCTGCTTCAAGCATTTTGGGGGTCACCTCCTCAGCAAGCCTCTCCTGGACAGCGCACTGGACCTGACTTTCCCACTCAGGGTTCTGCAGAGGTGGCTGTCCTGGGTATGGCCACTCTTTTCATCACTGTCTGTATTTGTATGGGTATAGGTTTGCAGCCCATCATCATTACTGTCCTTGTGGAGAGCTGGTCCACACACTTTATACACCTCAATTATGTTTCGTTGCCTTCCTGCTCCCCCACTTCTGAGCCTCCCTCTTGCAAAAGATCTACCTCCCTGTTTCCTGTTATCTATCTGTGTCTATAGTTCTGTATCTGTAGTTTGGGTTTCTCATATTCAAGGTTGTGCGTCTGATTAATGGTCTCAAGGTGCATCCATTTGCCTACAAATGACTCAAGTTTATCCTTGCTAACGGCAGGGTACTATCCGTTGTGTATAAATGTTGTTTTCATTATCCATTCATCTGTAGATGGATATATAGGTTGCTTCCAATATTTACCTTTTATGAGTTGTGCTGCTGCAAACATGAGTAGGCATGAGAATTGCACGACATGATGCCTCTAACTTTTGGGTATATAGCTACAAAAGGTCTAGCTGGGTCGAATGGAATTTCTAGCTTTGGTCTTTTGAGGAATCTCCACACTGACCTTTTGGCCACTCTTGACAATGAGGCCTTAAGACCCCATTAGAAAAAAACCAAAGGATCAGAATGACCATGCCCTCCCATCCCTTCTCCATAACCCTCCAGTGCACCAATTCTAGCTGGGCCCCTTCCTTGTGCAAGTCCCATGCTCCTGTGCAAGCCCTTCATGCCAGGATTCTCTGGCTGCTGTCCTCTCACCTGCACTCTCTAGCCACACCCACTGCAGAGCCCCTGAGACCATCTCCAGGAACTGCCCCTCCGTAAACATGTTCCTAATCCTTCTGAGGAGCAGTCAGCCAGCCGCAGTCCTCAGTCCCCTGGTGATGTTCTCCCTCTCCCCTGCAGGGTCAGGTCCAGAATGTCCATACCCTGTCCCTCAGCAACCTAGCTGGAAGGAAAGCCCAAGAGAACAGCTTGCTTAAAGGAGCATTTGCATAGGCTGTGTTTAACTAGAATAAAACAGGCAGAAGGTGGACGGTAAAGCTGTGATGCCACCTCCTACCCCCAGGCACAGAGGCCAATGTACTCTTCCCTTCCAGTGGCACAAGGGGAAGTCTCCCCTTCTCCCCCTAGAGCCAAGTGAGAGTCGGACCCTCATTCTTCCATGGCATCAGCCAACTCCCAACCTGCTGCCCCTCAAAACCGCCCTTTCACTGGGAATTCAAGCTTCTCAGACATCATCCACAAGGACCCCAGTGTGAAGGACAGTGCCCAGTGCCAATTCATTCTCCCACTGGGAGAAATCCTTAATCCTCTTCATCTGGAACCTCATTTTCTAAAGATGCATTTTAGCCCAGCAGGTGCCACAAGTCATCCACAACAGAGAGGCACCCAGGAGCAGACCGGCCCTCCATGGGCCCCAAGCCCTGCGAGGAGCACTGACATGGCTCCAGCCTCCGCAGCCCTCAGCTTTTCCCTGGGAGTGGTACCCAGGTGGAGTAGGACCTACACGGTGAGTGCGCAGCCCCCTCAAAAGGGGAGGGAGGGTTAACGTGGCCAAGAAGAGGTGGAAGCCCTAGCTGTGTTTGTCTGCCTCTATAAACATGGGGCCAGTTTTTAATAGGCAACTCCACATCGGACAAGAGAGAAACTAATACAGTGACTAGTCTCACCCTTGCTTTGCAGTGGCCTTACTGAACCCAGGCTGGTCTGTTTCCTGCTCAGACTCTGAAGGAATGCAGGCTTTTTGCAGTGAAGAAAGACAAGGATTCCACGGGGTTTTGTATTAGATTGTTGGTTGAAGGCATACACACTTGTTAATTTGCACCCCAAACACACCCCATGGCCTCATTTAAACATGAGTGTTCATGCATGTCTTCCAACCGCCTGTGCATAGTTCCAACTTAATCAAGTACTTAATGAGTAGCATTAATACTCGTTGTCTTCTCCATGGGCATCTACGCTCATCAAGGCGAGAGCTGGTGGCTGTCTCCACTGCCCCACGATTGAAATGAAAATTGTCCTCATCTAGAAAGTGGTCTGTTTGTCCCCAAGGTGCTAAAACCCTGCAGGGCACTTTCCAAAGGCTCTATGTGAAAAAGAGATGTTTCTACATATAGATCTTTTAGAAATACGAGGCAATTAGGCAGAGCTGTAAGAAAGCTGTTACCTGAGTGACAGTCTTTCAGAGATCCTTGGAGCAAGCCAGACACCGCTCTGAGCTGAGGGAGGCAATGATACTCAGCTAGCCCAGGCTGTAGGGAAAGATGACCCGGTTCAGAATGACAGACAGGTCACTACCAGGCAAGCGGGGCTTGAGGTTTAGGATTCCACCCAGAAGAGAGGCTTCCCTAAAGAGCGCTGAAGTCTGAAAATTAAGAGACTGATTATTCACTAAATGTTAGGGCTGGTGCGCGCGCGCGCGCACACACACACACACACACACACACACACACACACACAATTTCTAGTACAACTCCTTAATTTGTAGACAAGGAAACTGAGGCCCAATAGAACCAGCCTTGTTCGAGGTCAGAGCTAATTATAGAATCCAGCCTTGCCATACCCAATTCCTTTCTGCTAAATCACATGGATTTTATTTATATCTCCGCTACAGATTATCCAAATTCGCTTGGCCAATAGAACACAGAATATTGTTAACAAACCACATCCCTCGAGGCCACAGGCATACATAACGATCGTGTTTTAATACGGATGATACTTCTTCATTTTGCAAATCCAGAAGATTGCTCATCAAATCAGAATTCCATCCAGCTTGTTTGGGAAGACCAGGAAGGTCATAACCCCATCTAAAATGCGCTGGCGACTCTGGCTGCGCAGTGCTAATTTGAGCGTGAGCTGTGTGTCCAGACTGACTTCACGCCCTCGCCGGGTGACGCTGCTGTTCCGCAGCGAGGATCCCTCCCTGGGTTCCAGCATTCCCCGGGGATTTACCGCGGCCGAGGTGGCCGCACTGTCGCCAGCGTATGCCCGCGCTGTACGCGGAAACATTCATTGGCAAAGCGCTCGAGACGCCGTTCGCAGCCCGCGCGTGTGCAGGGCAGAGCGCCGCGGCGGAGCTGTGACCCGGGCTACCTCTGGGGACCCGCTGCAGGGGGGCGGGAGGGACGGTTTCCTCCGATCTAGACACTGCGAAGTTGTGTACAATCGGACGAGAGAATGTATTTGTGCGTTACGCGAGTAACACATACGTATTCGACTCTTTTTCTCCAAAAGATTCTTAAACAAAAGTACAGTCTCGATCGAACAAAGGTGCTTTGCGGCAGGGCGCCCCTCTCGGATAGAAACGGCCTCCTCTAGAAGCCGGAGCAACTTCCCTTGACTCTCCCGGACCCAAAGGTGGAAACGGGCGCCCCTCCGCTGAGCCCTACGGGGAGCAGGACCGTTGGTCCGGGTCACCGCCCGGGCGGGTCTCTTCGCCTCCCGACTTTCCGGGCGATCACCCGGGCTCACACAGGCAGGCGGCCCCGCATGCGGCTCCGCCGGGCCGGGGCGGGGCGGGGCGGGGCGGGGCGGGGCGGAGCATCCGGAGCCTCGCCCACTCCGGCTCCCGCCCGCGCTCGCCCCCCGCCGGTTCCCGGGGCACCCGGCCCGCCCCCTCCTCCGCACGCCAACGATCCTCGCCGCGCTGAGCGGCGGCAGCGGGCGGGGGCCGGGCGAGGGACGCGGCTGGGCCGGGCCGCCCCGCTCTGCAGTCGTCTGGAGCCGCTGGTCCCGGAGCACTGCCGTCCGCTCCGGCGGCTTCTGCAGGCGCTCGCAGCCATGCAGCCCGGGAGCAGGCGGCGCGCCCCGGACCGCTGCTGAGCCGGCCAGGGCCCCGGGGACCTGCGCCAGCCAAGCCCCTCCCGCCGAGCCCCGGGCCGCCGCGCGACGCCCCGGCACCCCCTCTTCGCCCGCAGCCCGGCAGCACCACCCCCCCGCGGGCCGCAGGGGCTCATGCAGCCGCCAAGGTAAGCGCGGGCAGCGGCCGGTGGCGACGTCCCCAAGGCGCCGGGGACACTTGCCGGGCCACCATACTGATGGGGTCCGCCCCAGCCCCGCGTCTCATCTTGCCCAGATCCAGAGCTCTGCCGCGCCTGGATCGCCTTAGCGTTTGGCACCGGGAAAGTTTTGCAGTTTACTGTTTGTATTCTCTTTTTCCCTAAACTGCGCTGCCCCGACCCCCGGGCACTGCGCGCGGTCGGGCGGACCTGGCGTGCGTCCTCTCCCCGGCGGGCGACCTCTTCTCATCCAACGGGCCGCGGCGGGGGCTGCCCTCCCGGCTGTCTCGCCGTGAACCCCTCTGGGCTCGCGTCGCCGGGGCATTCCCCTCCCCTCGGCGCGGGGTTGCGGGGCCGCGGGGTTGAGCGCCGACTCAGGGGTTGGCGCGGGGCAGGTCCGAGCGCCTTGCTCAGGGACACGCGGGATTTCGGGGAAGCGCGGAGGCAGGGGTGGGGCTCCCCAGAGGTTCCCAGGCGGACGCAGCGTGCAGGGCACCGCAAGGACTCAGCGCCTGGTTTACGCCCTGGTTCATCCCAGAGTATAAACTGGGGTAAGGGACAGGTGTATCTCGGGGGAGGGAGCATGTGAAGCGCTCTAGGATGTAACCCTTGATTGCATCTTATTAATTGTAATTGCATTAGATTTTCTCGGAGGTAGAATCAATTTCACCAAATTGGGATTTTAATGGGAGCCTGCTATTATGCGGTTTCGGAAGGCGTTGGGTTGTATTTATTTTATAAATTGGGTATCTTGTGGACGGATTAGGGGGAAATAGCGCCATCTAGCGGAAGTGGTGAGATGTGCCTTCCTTTCGAGCAGCAAAGTTGGGGTGTTCGCAAAGATTCCTGCGCTGGGTGAAGAAGCGGGAACAACCGTCGTGCGCGGCAAAGTCTAGTTCTGGGTGTTCCTGTGGTCCCCTGGAGCCGAACGGAGCTCAGCACGCCTAGCTCCAGAGACGGAAGCACGGTTTACTGAGTGGCAGGCTGTCACCTCCAGGACCTCCTATCATTTCTCCACTAGGTTTTAGGATCCTTCTGCAAAAACATAAGGTGAAATGTTGCCCTCCCCTTGGCAGCTGTCGCAGGGACCTGGAAACCCATGTGGGCCCTTGCTTTTCTGCTGTGCATCACAGACAGGTGGCTTTGCAGGTGGATCTGTCCTAGGACAGGGATTGGTGTGCGCTGAAGCACACGCCGCAAAGGGTCTGGTGCCCACCCGCGCAGGAACAGCGCAGCGTGCCCGATGGCATTTCTGCCCGCATAAAGGGGGGGTCTTGCTGTTGCACTACCCCAGCAGGTGACAAGCAAGCCCTTTGCCGGACTGATCTCACATTAAGGACTAGGGTAGACTCCACTAGATGACACCCAGGGTGCACAAAGACGCTGGGTGGGGCCCTCAGGTATTACTGCCCTCCTCCGTAATCTCCGTGGGAGGTTTGTGCTGTCACCTTCAAAGCCTCGGATGTTAGCAGTGGGCTAGCTGGAGTCTCCCTTTTCCGAAGGGGGGGAGCACTGTGGCTTTGTGCTTGTGGCAGACACTTCGCCCCTGGAGATCCTGTGAGCCCGTGGTAACGAGGGAGCCCAGGCTCCTTTTGTTCAGGACCCTTGCTCCTACCGTTTCCCTCTCAGGTGACAGACAGGTGCTTACACCTTACCCGAATACACATGTGGAGTTGGCTGTCTCTCCAGACTAGGTATGGAGGCGGGCATCTCTGTCTTCTCTCCTTGCAAACCTCTCACCGAATGCCACCCCCACCCAAGCGTGTGCTGGCATCCAAGGAAGGCGTGGAGGCGCCTTTCTATATGATCCCTGTGTGTGTGTGAGCCCCACCAGCCTCACATGCAACAGTTCTTAGAGGACCAGATGCAAAAGGAACACACCCTGAGCGTCCCTTCTGGACAAAGAGTGTCCACACCCCCCTCCACCCTCCTAGTGTTGCTTGCTGCCCCCAGGAAATGGCCAGACACAGAGGCAGGCTTTTTTCCAGTCCTGGGAAGAAGCTAATGGCCGGAGAGGTGAGGGGGCCCCGGGCAGGGTTTCAGGAGTCTAACGTGCTTTTTTCCTCTTCAGCCTTGCTGGATGAATTAAGTTTAAGCACTTCCTTTCAGCAAGTGTGGCTGCAAAGCTTGGTCATGCGTTAAAGCGTAGCGGCGTAGACAGGGAAGATGTGGGCCCTGGTCCCTGGAGACGCCTGCCATTCAGGGAGAGGATGTGTTCTCGAGTGAAACTGAACAAAAGCTGGGCAGTGGGGGCAGGTTCAGTAGAATCTGTTGATTCTGTGAAATGAGATGAGCACCACCCTTTAAAGGTGATTGTTCAAAACAACTTCTGAAGGTATGGGGTGGTGCTCAGTGAAGAGGACTGCTTTGCTTTTCAAGCAATGTTCAGTCATTCAATTAAATACCAGCATAAGTTTAACTTGAAGAAGAGAGGCCTTCAGGCCTCCCTGCTTGTCTGATATCCCGAGCCCTTTCCAAAGGACAGGCTTCCCACCCTCCCCAAGCTGGGGGTCCAACCCAGAGCCTCACACATGCTGGTGAACACTTAGCACTGAGACACAGGCTAGCCTTTTCTTTTTTCTTGTTTGACCTCTAAACACTCAATATCAGCCGCTCTTCTTATAGCAGCAGCTAAAAAGCACCAGTGACTACAGAGAGACATGAAGACAGTAAGGACTGCCTCGCCCAGGTGTTCAGTTTCCTTGGTGACAAACGAACAGCTTTAGGAAGGATTCCCAGTTTCATAGCCAGGTATGTCCTCAGGAGAAAGTGTTCCATCCTGTTAGAACTCAGGGCTCAGGAGGCCTATGGTGGCATGAAACTGTATTATTCCAAGGGCAGGAAGAAAAAATTTTTAAATTTGAGGGCAGGCATTGGCAAAATAAACAGGAATATCTTGTATAGGCACATTTAGAACATTGTAAGTCATTGTTAATTCGTGAGCCTAAAATGCACTACAAACCCACTTGATTTATGAAATTATGATACCCAGATTACAAGAGTAAAGGAGGAAAGTGCAGACAGCACAATTTATGAGAGAATGATTACAGAATCGCTGGCTGGATTTGCTTCTCATTTTTCAGGGAAAGCAAGGCTGACAAATGCAGAACTTTCAGAAATCGAGGTAGCACATTTGCCAGAGTCTGAAAAACAGGCAAAAACCTGGAAAACACAGAACGGTATTGATTATCTGGTAAAACAAGACCAAGACCCATAGATTGTGTCCCCTGTCGGTCAAAGCAGAGATCTGCAGATCTGAGGGAAAGTGCCCTAAAATTCATTGACTTCTCTCTCCTTGGGGCTTTTTAGTAGTTACAGTCCTCTTCTGGCTTCTCCTTACTTGATCTCCCTGGACCCTCAGATATCAAGATCTTTGCAGCAGCCAGCTGTGGCGGGCAGCAACAATTTCTCCTGTCACCTGCTAATACCCTGCTCTTCATCTGTCCTGGTAAATAAAGCTGTTCTGCCCACATCCTCAGTGAGAATTGTGGTACCATTACTTTATTCTTAGCATGCTTGGCTTCCTCAGGGTGGAGACAGGCAGTGTTTCATCATTTGTAGGCATTTTGAAGAATTTTTGCCTTCATGATATCATTAAACAATGCTAGGTAGAAACATACAAACACAGAGACACATAAGATGGGCTCCTAAATATCCTGCGCTGTGTATGCAGTCATGAGCCTCAGTACGGGCTACTTGGAATTCACTCTCCTGCTACACTTTCCTACACTTCCCAGCTGACTTTATACACAGTCCCTCCAGGTTGTCTCCAGATCTGTGTAAGTTGCTTTCACTAAGCTCGATTATCTCAAACTTGGATCGCCTTGACCTTGCTGGTTAATTTCCCTGGCAGCGATACCATGTTACCTGTTTGGGCAAAGTTAGTGCCTTCCCAGTGACTTCAATATCTTTTATGGGAGGAGGTAGAGTATAAATTATAAATATCTTTAAATGCAATTGCATTGTCTCAGATGGACATGCACTTACACAAGGGAGGCAAAGCAGAAAGAGACACTACCCCGAGAGTGCCTCACCCAGATGCTATAAGAGGCGCGGACAGAGACTGCCCTGCAGGTGCAGCCCTGCTGATAACCCCGCACTGCTACGTTGAGGCAGCTCGCTTTGCTTGCGCGGCACACATGATTTGTAAGATTTTAACTTACTCAGTCGTGCATCAGTCAGTGCAGCTAAACAGTTTGATATTCAGGTTCCAAAATGCTGATTTCAAAAGGCTTCTCTCGCTGCCGATCTCAAGATCACGTGGCAGGACAGGCTGTGTGCCACCTGGCCCAGACTGTGCGGGCTTTATGTCACTTTCATTTTTCTCTGCCGGGAGCATTTTAAGAAAGGGGCTCCCCAAACTCCAAGTGCCCAATTTCTTCATGACCAATGGATGCTCTTGGCAGGGTCTACTGACTCAAAGCCTAGTAGGGGACGTTCTGACCCTGGAGCCTGAGTCGAGAGCAAGAAAAGCCAAGCCCCTGTGTTAAAATTTGATTCGGGGCATAGTGGCACATCCCTGTAATCCCACCTGTTCAGGAGGCTGAGGCAGGAGGGTCCCAAGTTCCAGCTTGGGCAATTTAGGGAGACTGTGTCTCAAAATAAAGAAAAAAAGAGCTGGACATATGGTTCAGGAGCAATTGTGGGGTTCTGGGTCCAATCCCAGTAACTGCACGCGCACACACACAGACACACAGACACACACACACACACACACACACACACACACGTCTAAACTTGAGACATCTTCTAAATGGCTTGTGAACTAAAAACACTGCAATAAATTATACTGTAGGTAGATTTACTGAAAGGTCTTCCTGTTCCCATACTTAGCCAAGAAAAGTAGTTTGAATACTTACCCAGTAAAAAAAAATTCCACTTGCCATCCAAAAGACAGGTAAGGAATTCTACATTGAGTTCAACTTCGTAAGAGTTTAGGGAGGATGGGAGAGATTGCTCAGAGAAATTTTCCTTTTCTTACAATACTTTTATATTTTGGTTAGTGTCTGGAAAAGAGCATGTCTGTAAACATATTCCCATTTCTAACGCATGATCCATCATAATATATATGGGACATATTATTGGTCTGACAGAAAAAGATAAACCTTGGGTAAAGATGTGAAGCAGCTGTGGGGTTGTTTTTTTTTTTAGAAAAACACTGAACTCGGCCTCCCAAGGCCTGAGCTGGACCTTCGCCCTGCCATTTATACTCGTGGGGACCTTAACCATTCTGAGTCACAGGCTCAAATTTTAGAGAATGACCTGTGCTCCTCACATAGTTACAACTACTATTCTTACAATGCGCGCTCGCCAGGCCTTGACAATAACTGAGAATACCCTTGCAGAACCTAAGATCACCACACTGGGAAGGAAGCCTTCTTTTACCCAGACTGGTCTCCCTAGTTGCCAGATATGCCCACTCCCACTTTGAGTGGCCAATACTCTCCTTCACGTCCCCTCATCAGAGATTTCCATGACCTCAGGTAAGAAATTGCCATCCTCCAGCCCCCACTCTCTGTGTCTCGTTTAACCTTCTGTTTCTGTCTTCCCAACAGGGCACTCCGTTTCATTCATGAAGTCTTATCTCTGTCTTCTTGGCTGTTCACTTCTCAGTCCTGTCACCCGTGTTGGCGCAGGAAGACATTCCAGTTTATATTTGTAGGCTTCTCAGGTTTAATCCTGTACACTCCGACACAGAAAACAAAGTTATCTAGGGGACCTTGGGGCATCCTTCAGGTTTCCCCCCAGTTCCCACACATACAAAGGCTGTCGTAGAGTCCGTGCATAATAATCACACTATTGTAACCCAGAAAACAGCTCTCGTCCATGATATAAAACTAATACTGGCAACTTCTTCACTGCGCTTACTCTGAGGAGGTCATTACTGTGTGACCTCAGTCCTCATGTCAGCCTTCTAAGGGGCTGCTAGTGGGTCCCATTTTAGAGATAAAATAACTGAGGTCTTAGGTGTTCCAACTGCATGATCTCTGCCAGGTTGCTGTATTGTTCTCGGATGTAAAAGTGAAATTTTTCTCTACCTGGCACAGATTTAAGAAAGAAAATGATGGTGTTGGAGGAGACAGTCACATGAAGAGACACAAGTTTTCTTTCTAGGTTGGCCCTTTTCCCTACCTCCCATGAGCTCGGGCTCTTCTCCATTGCATTCTAAACAGTTCTGAATTTGATGAATAACTTGGTTATCTGTTCCTATTGCTAAGTGCCTATGGTATTTGTGCTTGGCACTAAATTGTTCATTAATCCAAACACTCCAGCCTTCCGCCCGTTCAGAGAAACACAGACTCACTGTTGGTTCACACAGTGGCCATTTGGTGGATAAATGGTTCCAAGCCGGTCCTTTTCCCAGAAACTTACTGGAATGGGGGGAGGTAAAACACTGCATGGCCTTCATCACCAGAACCTCATCTGTCCTATGTGCAGGTGCCCAAAAGCTGCCTTTAAAATGACAGGTGGATACTTACGGTATGGTTTCAGGTGTTCACAGTATGATCGAACATGATGGTAAAGGTTTAAATTTTTTTTAGAATTTATTAGAGTAAAAGACATGTTGCCATTAGTTCCCCTCAGAATACTTCCTCTCACTTCAAGCACACTCATCCCATCATCCTGCCACTTTCTGAAGCAGCTCTGGAAGTCTTCTTTCCTGAGTGTCTAGTTGTGCTGTTGTGACTGCCTAAGTGCCCTACATCCATTCGAAACACCTACCTTTCACGGTCATTTGGACTTCATGCAAGAGCCATAAGTTGCCTGATCCCAGCGCTGGTGAATATGGTGGATCAGGGCACACACAGTGGTTTTACAAAGTTTCCTTGTCGCTGGATGGCACTGGCCAGTTGCACTCACTGTATTTTTGATCACACCTCATACAGGCACTCACAAAAAGTGAGGTCCAAAACTGCTTCAGAAAGTACCAAGAATGATGGGTTGTGTTGGAAGCAAGGAGTGTTTTGAGGAGGGTTCATGGCAATGTGTCTTTAGTGTAATAAAACTTTTATTTAAATACTGTATTTCCTGATCAGCCCTTATCCTGACATATTGTGGGGGATCATTACTGAACTATTTCATGCTGACATTAAAACATAAAACTGTCACTCTTCACATCACATTTCCTGCTTGTTCAGCAACACCTTCACTTGAGAAATGTGTCAGGGTTCCAGATGAGGCCCCAGAGGGGCTCCTTGGAGTGCAGGACAGGCAAACCAGTTGGTTACAGAGCCCACACGTGTCACTGCCATCTGAGCTGGCAGACTCCAGGGGCAGCCAGGCCATGATTCTGCAGGCACAGAAAGCTGAGGAACCAGATGCCAGAACAGGACATGGCTGGGCCTCACAGGTGGAGAAAAACCATCCCAAAACCCAGGCCTCTGTCTTTCCCATGGCCCCTGAAGTTCCTTGCAGATTTCCATCGCAACACCGACAGTTAAGCAGTTTGTATAGGCTCTTGCTTCCTCGCTGAGCTCTGTAGGAAGAATTTGCAAGCTTGTAGACTTGATGGATTCTGAGACAAGGGTTTCAAGAGGAAAAGGAGGGGAGAGACCTCCATCCTGAGACCCGGGTTGTACACCCATTTATAGCCCCGCACCCCCTCAGGAAGAAACTGGAGAAGAATGGGGTGAGAAGCACAGCTGACCCAGGAATTTCCTGAGACTCACAACTCAATGTGGACAGGTGCAGAGAAGGGCAGAAGGGCACAAGTTCCAGTACCCTGGAAATTCAGCTGCAGAAACTGCTAGCAGGTCGGGAGCCTCCGAGCCAGCCTGGACCGAGGCTGGGGCAGAGCACAGGGCAGCATGTGTTGGGGTCCACAGAGGCTGTGAGAAGACGGAACATCTGTGGTAGGAAGCGGCTGGGGGCTCCTCAGCGGTGGCACGGCAGCAAGAGTCCCCTAGATCTGCCCAAACCCCACTCTGTCTGGGAGAAAAAAGTTCAAGGAAATGGCTGGGCCTAGTGGCACAGCCTGGTATTCCATCCCTCCAGGTAGCTGAAGCTGGAGGATTGAAAGTTTTAACCAGTCTGAGAAATTTAGTGACTTGCTGAGTCTCTGTCTCAAAACTTCAAAGGAAGGACTGGGGATAAGGATTGGAGAAAAGGCCCTGGATTCAATCTCTAGTACTAAGCGTGAGTTGTCTGACTTCCACATAAATAGGGACAGAAAACGTGACTTAGTATAGAAAGAGGAGGATGTAGCTATTTGAAGACACTTAACATCCCTAGAAGTGAGCAGCTCATGGCTCACTCTGCTGGCCCGGACGGGTACACAGCCCCTCTGGCTGGAGAACACCGCGCTTCTCTGACTGTCCAGTTCCCGAAAGACAGAATATAAAGTAGGACACACTGGGGCAGGAGAAATCAGAAGTTTTTGGTAAATTATCAGTAGATTAGAGAGATACATTAGTCAATCAACTGATCGCTGGATTGATTTTATATTGCTTATACGGACATGGAACTGTCTGGAAAGACAAGAAACTGTTGACAGCCGTTGTCTCCAGGGAGAGTCATTTAAAAGGAAATAGACGTTTTGAACATGGGCCTGTATTCCTCTTCCAATTTTTAAAAAAATATATTTGTTGCTAGGCTGATAGAAACCGAAAGTCTAGAAACATGGCCCTCCCCACGTTTTCTAACCTCAGCAGTCCTCATCTCTCCGCCCAGCACAGACAGCCCAGGAAGGGACCCGCTTCGGGAAGCTCCAAGAGGACCACTCTGTGTGTGCATGGTCCCTGCCAGCCTGAAGGGTCCCAGACTGTCTTCCTAAAAGTGGACCGAGGTAACGGACACTAACCATGGGGCAGTCTGGTGTGGGTTATATAGACATCGTCAAGCCAGACTCCATACATCTTGGACCTGGGATGCCGTGCTTTGCATCAGTGGTCCTGTTTGATACAGAAGTTCTTAATGCTCCTCTCCAAAAGCCTTGCCAACGTCAAGAGCCTTGCCACCAATGCAGGCCTGTGCTGATCTGCTGTAATGGGGTGGACTGTAAACTTGGGTCCCAGCAACACCACAAAAACACAGCACCTAGGGCACTGGCCACATTGTGCTACTGGGGGGGGTCCTCATATCCAGCTCCCCCATCGCCCATCCTAAAACCCCCAAAACCCAATTCAGGGCCCACCCAGAGCCAGAGTCAGTTTTTGTTCAAAGTACAGCATTACAGAAAAACACCCATAAATAAAAAGAATTTGCTTTATGAGAGAAAAGTGGTAATACACCTAATACACATTTTCAGACACGTCCAAGAACAACTAATATCTGCTAATGTGTTTTAAATGCATATGGAAGAATTCAAATGGAAGGACCAGGGCAGACAGCTCAGTGGCACAGCACCTGCCTGGCAAGCGCAAGGTTCTGAGTTTGATTCCTGGTACCAAAAAAAAAAAAGGAAGTTAAATGGAAGGTGAGTTACTTCTTCAGTCTCAAGAGAGCTATTGAGATATCCAGGAAGTGTGGTTTTTTTAATTAAAATGTTGGGGTAAAGTACCAGTTTTAATTACTGTGAAGAAACGTTCTTCATGGAGAGGGAAATACCTGCCCCAAAGCCAGGGAAATAGCGTACACACACGGAAAGATCCAAGGGGCGTGTCCTGAGAGACTCCAAAGTCAACGATGAAGAGGTTCTTAATGCAGGGATTGCAAGACCGTCAATGCCATGGTAGCAAAGAAGTAAGGAGAGGCCATTTCCTAAACTGTCAGTGAAACAAACAAGGAAGTTGTGTGGCCACAGATCCCCACACTCTCTGCCGGGAAGAAGGTGGTGACAGGGAAGAATGGTAACGATGTCCTCCTGGCTGTCCTTCCACATGGTACCCATGACCCCCGTGCCTCCTAGCCATCAAAGGGCCCACCTCGGGGTCCCTATGATAGCCACTTTGGTGGAATATATGCTAAAAAGAACTACCTAAAGCACCAACTCAGAAGTTGCTCCTGGACAGAGTACAACATACTTCCCAAAAAGAGAACATGAAATGGGACCATTTGATAGATGGGCTAGAAGCAGGCCTTGGGACAACGGAAGTATTATGTTTAGACTTTCAGAATTCCTTCAGACCAAGTTCCACCCCAAAGGTCATTTACAGTAGTAAGGCACCCCCAAACATGGGGAGAAATTGCCTTAAAGACAGGGGGAAAAATAGGATAAATAGGTACTTTTCTGGAGGAGGAATTATAAACAGGGGCACCCCTCTCCCCCAGGGCTGCTCGTGCACCCAGCCTCAGCGTAAATTTACAAGATTGTCTGAAGGCAAGCAAGCTCAGATGGTTCCTGGGCTCTGGGTGAAATGAGGGCTCTGCAGGAATAGCGAACAAATGGTGGTTAACTAGGGGACAAGCTTACGAGCAAGCAAGGAACCACAAATGAAGTTTCTGTAGGCACAAGGCTCAGTGAGCACATTTATAAGAACATAATCCAAATCACAGTCACCAAACAGGGCTTTGGGGGTCTTTGCAAAATCCTTGCTTGCTAAAGGCCACACAGGACGAGTGTTCAGCAAATGCTAAAATGCTATCAGAAGTGGCATTAGAAACCAAGCCAAAAATAGTGTGCTCTACCCAGGCTCAACAGACCTAGCAGCCTGAGTCCCTTCCCCTGCAGAGAATATCTCAGAATGGTAAAAGGATGTGCAGAGCCTTTCACAGAAGCAAGGCCACTGTGCCCCTGAGAGCTTAGCGTGGAAAGATGAAGCCAGCAAGGTGATCTGAGCAAAGTCCAACACCTTAAGGGTTACAGAAAGTGTGAACAGGACTTGTTCATCAGATCTGAGAGGGCCAGACCCCAAGGTAGCTCTTGAAGGCTGAAGGAAGGGTTTGAGGGACAAATGAAAAGACTTGATCTCACCCGAGTTATCAAGTGAAGCAGCTCAGTTTCTTAGCACGTGATGCAAGCAGAACCTGCTCAGGGGAGGAGGTAGAGAGTGGGAGGCTGCCAGAGAGATGGTACCAAATTTGTGGCCAGAAGTGAACGATGGCTTAAGAGCCACTGCTACACCTATTGGCCACAATACCTGGAACCAATACTGGACCATGAGCTTTTTCCATACTAGCCGGGGATCCCTTGGCCCAAGTGGAAGAAACATAAATCTACACTAGTGTCATGCGAATGAGGAACTTCAGTGGCTCCCAGAACTAGAATAGGTCCTGGTATAGTTAGAGAAGCCAAGGATGACCTGCTGGGGGCAACATATGACTTGGGGGTGATACCCTTAAAAATGCCTAGCAGCCCCCAAGGTTCATGAGATAAAAGGCAATTTGTGTAAAAACAGTACAGCTACTTGGGCATGATGCACATGCCTGTAATCCCAGCACTGTGGGAGGCTGAGGCAGGAAGGTCCCAAGTTGAAATTCAGCCTGGGCAATTTAGTGACTTAGCATAAACCTGTCTCAAAAGTTCTTTTAAAAAAAATTTTTTTTAAGGGCTGAGGATGCTCAGTTCAGTGGGAAGGCCCTGGGTTTGATCCCCAGTGTGATATAAATAAATAGTATGGAATAAATAAATAAATAAATAAATAAATGGCAGTTCTACCAATGTAGCCTCAACCCCCAATACTCATAAACAGGCCCCTTCATCCGAGATCACTACCCCCAACTCATCCTGTGTTGGAATTGGAGCCTGGAACTCAGGGTTCCCCTACATCAACAGTCTCAGGAAAGGTTCTGATTCGCCCATCTTGAGTCACAAGTTTGGTCCAGTATGGGTGATGTGCTGGCCTTCACTGAACTCTAGACTTTCAGTGACTTCAGACTTTACTGAAGAGCCTGTTCTCTCTGTCTTGTCTTGACTTTAAGCCCAAGAGGATAAACTGATTGGGCCTGGACTTTCTGTGCACACAGGGGTGATGGAGGGAACCAAGAGATTCCTCTACCCATGAGCCACCTGGGCAAGCTCATTAAACATGCTCACACTCTTGCTGTAGTTCAGTGGTAGCTCCCTTGGGTCAACACACAAGGCCCTGGCTTTGATCCCCAGCACTGCCAAAAAACAGCTGCTACCAGGGCTGTTTCCCTAGAGATTGAGATGCAGCTGCTTGGGGTGGGACACAGCATGTGTATTACTTTTACTACTCACACACACAATGAGCTCCCAAAGCAGAACCCTCAGGTCTGGAGAATCTGTAGGGCTCCCCACTCCCGATTCCCCTTGTCCCACTCCTCCTCTCCCTACTCTAGCTTCTGCAGACCCTCAAGCAAGCCACACCTCTGCCTGGCACATCTTACACTGGGAGGGCTCCCCCGCCACCCGGCCCCGTCAGACTAGAAGCCCTGGTGCCTGGGTTCTGTGTCCATTCTGCCTACCTGTTATGCTTTACTGGAAGGAATCTGTGCTGCCCTGGCTGTAAGCCTGGGGCGGACTCGCGCCATCCTTGCACTGACTGCCCACAGCCTGCTGGCCATATCAACCAGGCTAAGCTCCTCAGCCTCAGTTTCCTCACCGCACACTGAGAGTGAGCGCTGAACTAACTCTGCTCAAAGTGTCCAGAGCTGGAAGCCAGCTCCAGAAACTCACCTAGGAGCACGTCAGAGCACCAGCCATTATTCCTCAAGACAAATCCTTCAGGACACCTCAGAAGATGCAGCACCTTTGCGATGAAAGTTTTTCATTCTCACATCTCTTTTTCCCAGTCACCCTTTTTCTGTTCTGTTTCTACCGGCAGTTCACGCACAGGAGCTGTTTGTTAGTTTCCTGTCACTATCATGACATAGCTGGTATGGTGAACTTAGGAAGAGGAAAGGGCATCTCGGCTCACAGTTTTTCGGGTTCCAGGGCAAGATCAGGTAGACCCATAGCTTTGGGCTCTAGCGGGCATACAGGACGGCAATGGCAGGGAGCATGGGGCAGAGCAAAGTGCTACCCAGGCCAGGAAGCAAAAGAGAAACCAGAAAGGACCAGGCTCCCCTGGTTACCTTCAAGGCCACGCCCATGGTGTCCTAAGGACCGCCCACTAGGCCCCACCTCTTAAAGAACCCGCCTCCTCCCAGTAGCATTGCTCGGGACCTTTGGGAGATATTTAGCCTCCAAACTACAGCAGGGGCTGTTATATTTACTTTTATACCCTAGGGACTAGCACCACTTAGGTCCTGAATATCTACTTGTGGATTGATGGCTCAGACTGGGGATCTGGGAACATCCTGTTCTTACCCAGAACCAGCAAAATTGGAGACACTGCGTCCTGGGAGGGTTCCATCTTCCCGCAGTGCCCATCTTTTCCCAGGGCTTGGGCGAAGGAGCAGGACCCACCCCTAGAAGGTCTCTGCCTCAGATCACAACCTGGGGAAGGAAGTATAAGTGCTCAGACTCTGGAGTGCTTCGTCAGAGGTGGACACACAATGAGTTAGGTGAGTTTCTATGGTGCTTGCAGGCCTGAGTCACCAAATCCAACATCCTAAGAATTCTTATTTTGGCAGAGTTAGAGAGTTGTCCATAAGTTGGTTAGCTTGGCCAACAGAAACAGAGTCCCCCAAATCAGCACAACCCCAATCTGCCTAACTTGGGGCTGGATTTCTCTTGATAGTCAAACAGGTACAGTGACCAAATTCCCACGTTGGGGGTGTCCGGCTCAGCATCACACATCTCTCTTCACGAGATTGAGGGGGGGTTTTGTATTCCTTCCTCAAATTATTTGCTCATGAGTCTTTTCCCAAAATGGCAGCCAATCGCTTAGGAGAGTTACTGGGAAGTTCCCAGGTCCAGTGCCCCTCCTGAGCTGTATTCATATGCAGTTGGGGGCGACAACGTTAAGCTGACCTTTTCAGGTGAAGAAAATGAGGTGTTGAGACTCAGAAGTCCTCCTGACAAACACAAGAAGTTGGTTGCTTTGGCCAACAGAGACAGGGCTGCGCGGGAAGGGCCTGCTATGGGGTCTTTGAGGGTCGCAGGGTCTCGCTGGATCCCCAACCATGATCTCTGACCTGGAGATGCTGCGGGTGTGACGAGGGTTAATTGCAGTCTGCGCTGCTGGGAGTGCTAATGGATCTCTTCTCTCTCATTATCGAAAGCCTTTAGAACAAGCTCGGGAAAGGCAGATTCCAGCAAATGGTGTTAATTGCTGGACAGGGAGGGGGTGGGGGGATGGAAAGGCCAGCGTGGTGCCTCGGGCAATCTGGCTCAGGGCCTGCCTCGGTGTGCCAGAGTTGCTACAGGAATGAGCCGCTGGGCTGCGAACTCTGCACAGTAAATTGCTGTGTTTGGCCCCAGGGCAGTACGGTGGAACGGTATACCGCTTGAGAACTGGATTTTGAGATGGTGAGCTCTCCGTGGACCAACTAGGACATTTTGCAAACCGGGTGCCCAACATGTGCCCCTGTTTGGGGGAACAATAATAAGGGCCTGTTGGTCTGAGACCTAACTATTTGAGGGAACTACAGGGGCGCCCCAATTGTAAAGGCAAAGTTGCTTCCCTGACTTTGCTTGACCTAAGAAAACCTTGGTGCTCCGTTGCACAGAGGCCCCCATTCTGGCCTGTTTTGGAGAAACCAAAAGGGCTGAGTCTTCGAGGACTCAGGGCTTTCTCTCCTTTGCGGAGGGCCGGCCTGGCCCAGCCCCTGCCTGGCAGCAGAGTCCTAGGCCACGCGGCTTGTGTGGCCTGAGCAAGTGAGGACTGCGATAGTGCTTAAGAGAAACATCTAAATTGGATAAAAACCCAGATTTTTTTTTTCTCCCAAAAGAACCAGACAAGCAGGCTTGGGAGAGTGGGGTGCAGAGGGCCGGGGGAACGATCGGTTTGACTCAAAACATTTGCTTTGACTTATTTGTGTTTCATCCCAAAGATGTTTCCCGGGGGAAGTCGCCAGTCCCCTAAAACCCACACCAGCATAAGGCCCTGGAGAACCTTGGGGGAGAGACTTTTTCTCCTGGAGAACACAGGCGACCGAGTTAAGGAAGGTCACACGAGCCCTCCCTAGGTCAGCCTCGAAAATTGCTCCTGCACGCCCCGGGGGCCTCTGCATCCACATCTGCCCCGGGGTGGCAGCAGCGCCTGCGGGAGCTGCGCCTGGCCCGCAGGCCCCCAACTGGGGAAGACGCCCGGACAAGTCTCTGGGGAACGGCGCGGTGCCTAGGAGGGGCGGCAGAGGCAGGCGAGCCCCGACGGATCCGGGCGGGAGGGCGGGCAGGGGCCTGGAGGACCGTCGGATGGCTAAGACCAGGGCAGCGTGGAAGCGGCTTTTCCAGCCGCCTGCTCTGGGGACACATTAATGGGGGGAGGGCAGTCTGGTCGGGAAGGAGCCTGGAGCTGTTCACCAAGCCGTTTCTCCTAGGGCTGGGTATTGTAGGGAGGACGCGGGCGCGCTGCTGTTGGCGCTCTGGTGCCCTCTCCCGGGGAGGTGGATAGGTGTGCCAGGAGTTTCTAGCGTGGGCAGCCGCGGGCGGGTAGGCCACGCGAGGGTCGCACCCTGCACCCCCTGGATTCCCAGGTCCCCACGGCGAGCGCCGCAGAGGGCCGCCTCTCCCCCCTCTTTCCAGGCGGCGCTGAAACCCGAGCGCGCGAGGGCGGGGCCGGGCCTGGGCGCGCGTGACGGGCGCGGCGGCGGGGGCGGGGCGCGGGGCCGCGAGAGGGGCCGAGCCGGGCGCCCGCGGGCGGCCGAGGTGGACCGAGCCTCGGCTCGCTGCTCCCGCCGGCGCAGCGAGGCTGCCCTTTCTCCGCAGCAGCGCGATTTATTTTCTTCTCTTCTAAACTCTTCTTCCAGGGAGAGGCTAGTGGTAACAGGCCGAGCTGGATGGATGGGTATGGGGAGAGGGGCAGGACGTTCAGCCCTGGGATTCTGGCCGACCCTCGCCTTCCTTCTCTGCAGCTTCCCCGCAGGTAAGGCGCTGTGCCCTGGCCGGGGCGCTGCCGGCCGGGGCCTCCCGGCGACCCTGGGCACGGGATCGCCCGCGAGTCGGGGCTCAATCTCGCCAGCCCCCCGGAACCCCTTGCCCCCCGTGTCCGCGGGCCTTTGTTTCCCTGCTGCCCCGCTGAGGACGCCATGGGTGCCCGTGGAGACCCGGGGGACGCGCCCGAACTGCGAAGGGCAGGAGCGGGCGAGGGGACCTCGGGGCCCTGGACGCACCGCGTCTGCTCCCAAGAAAGAAAGGGGGTGCCCGGGACGCACCCCCAGCGATTCCGGAGGAGAGGGGAGCCAGGCGCACTTAGCTCCAGCTCCTCCACCGGTTTGCAAACCTGCCAAGTACCCGGGGTGCAGATGCGGCGTCCCGTCCCGGAGGTCCCTACCGTGTCCCCGACGGCCCCCTCCCCGGGACCCAGTCCCGCCGCACGCGCTTCCCCACGCGAGCAAGCCCACCGACCCGGTTCAAATGATCTCATACTCCTGTTTGATTACATTCCGTGTCGCCCCCTGTTTGTTTTTATTGTGTCAGAAAGGCAGAGAATTTCAGAATTAAAGCTGAAAAAGCCCATCTGTTTCCAATGAATCCCCCATAGTTTTTCACAATGTTTTTGGCAGATCGCTGCTTTCAAATTCCTCGGAGCCCGGACCTCTTGTTTTTGTTGGGGGAAGGGAGACCAACTCCACAGAGAAGCATTTGTTCCTTCCCGAACGCTCCGGTTCCTTTACTTTTTTCTCTCTCTCTCTCTCTCTCCTTTCGGAGGGGGGGAAAGGCACGAAACTTAAATCCCCGGTGTGTTTTCTTTATAATGTTTCATAAAACTTTATTTCATTTTTACCATACGCTGCTCACAGCCTGGAAACACCAGTTAAACCCTTTGTACCCATTTTTCTCTCGCTAAAAATACAAATAAATGCAGTGTCCCGGACCAAGCGGTCCTCCGTGCATGGCACGATAGATCGGCTACCTCTTCATTGTGCGGTAGGGCTCAGAGGTGTCTCTTTGCAAAAATTCCAGCTAGTTTCACAAGGCAGCCAGGCAAATCTGCCACCCCAGTATGGAGCCGAGATCTGCAAGAAAGGACTTGAGTTAGTCTCGGATTGGGTTGTTTTGATTTGCTTTTCAGCCAACTGGGTTTCAAGGAACTGGCAGAACTGGGCAGTCCCGACTGGGCTTGGCTACAAGTTGGTGCTCCCAGTGGGCGGCCCACGTAGGCAGGGAGCAGTGTGGGGCGGAGGCTCAGTTTACCCTCTAGGCCCAGCCCTGCTGGAGGCCCCCAGCGCCTGGCCTGCTCCAGAGCCCTAGCACTGACAGGGGCAAGAAGAGGGTGTTGGTGTCCCCAAAGAGCCTGAGCCCCCACGTGCCCAGGAATATCAAAACTTCACAGTAGCACGGTGACCTCTCAGGACCCCTCTTGTTTGAAAAGACAGTTTCTCTATCTACTTAAGAATCTAGCCAGATGGCCAGATTAAAAAAATAAAAATCACCCTCATGGTAAAGAAGAATTCCCCCTTTTGGAGAAGCAGGAGTTTGCAGTTTGTGTTCCTCTTGATTTGGTCTAGATAAAGATCCAGCCCATTGGAAGTTTTATCAGATGGGTTGATAAATGGCTTTTGTCCTTTGGCTGCCTTGGGGGATGTGATGTCAGCCCTGTACTGAAATTGAGAAGGGGGGCTCTGGGGCCCTTAAAACAACACCTTCCGGCTCTTAAAGCCACAGCACTTAATTTTTCAGGCTAGAAGTAGAGGAAAGGAAAGGCTGACAGAAGTTATCAGGTCAGAGGTGTTTATATGGTGCTTGATTCGGTTCTTTGTCTTAAAAACTTTTCTTTAGGTTAAAGAATCCCAGCATAGTCTGAGGAACGCTAGTGGGTTATATAATTCACAACCCAAATTCCATCAGTTTTGTTTCCAAGAAACCGATTTCTCTTTGGCTTCAAGGCTGGTAACTAAAACCTGGCAGATGGAGCAGATAGCTGCTGGGCTATCAGGCCAGCTGGCAAAGGTTTCTCCTCCTCAGAGCCCCTGACAGTCACATGGAGTCAAAATTGCCCACCTTAATGAAAACTGAGCTTCCAGTAGCCCACACTGAAGTACACAGCTGCTTCCAGAACTTGGAACTTGTGTGCTCAGGAAACCTGGGTCAAAAGATAGTTCCCTCACTGGGAGAGAAAACGGGCAATTTCCACAACCAAGACAGGGACGGCCACACTTGCTGACTTGTTGGATGGAACAGAAACCAGGGTGCTTTGGAATAAAGTCAGAAGGCCCGCTCTGGAGGGGAGCAGGGTGGGGCTTACAGAAAATAAGAAGCCCGGCAAGTGGGAGTCACACTCAAGTGCCACCACTGCTGCTCTCAACAGGTGAGGACTGGCAGAAGCCCAGGAAAAGTGGGAGCATAGGTCCCAGCCAGATTGCAGGGGTGAAGATTAGTTTGGAAGCGGGTAGGTAGGGAAAGATGCTTTTGCTCTGCTAGCCAGAGAGCGTTCGTGTGTTTTGAATGTTTACACTGACTTTGTCACGTGTATGGCCAGTCTACTGTGTCCCTGGCTCCCTCACAGCTACAGCTTTGGGGCCCTCAGGCAGACATAGGCTAGTACAGAGAAAAGGCCCTGAAGGGTGACATAGGCTGGAAGGGCATCTGCCTGGGTAGTGCTGTGAGGACCAGGCAGACAAAGGCCAGGCCTGCCCGAGATGGGAGACAGGAAAAGCTTTACAGAAGAGCTTTCACATGTAGCATCCTCTTCCAAACACATGGGATAGATGCTTCTTCATCTTAGAGGCCATGTGACTCATTCAAGCCAATATCTGAGAGACATCCATCCAGGCTGGTTTGGAAGCATTGATGGCTTCCTGTTAACTGTACATGAATGCTGTATTCACACACAGTAGGTGTTTCTCTGGACCAGCAGCATCAGCCTCCCCTGTGGGGTTTCTGGACCAGCAGCGTCAGCCTCCCCTGCAAACCTGGGCCCAGCCCAGATGTCCTGAAACAGGTAGATACTCCGGGCACCAGCTCTGCAGAGCTCTGCTCTGACAAGCCCTGCAGGGGATGCTGATGCACACTCTACTCTGAGGCCCACTGTTCTAAGAAGGATTCCACAGCTGGGCGTGGTGGCAAACACCTGTACTCCCAGCACTCAGAAGGCTAAAGCAGGAAGACCTCGGGTCCAGGCCAACCTGGGCTACGCAGCAAGACCCCGGTGTCAAAAGAAAAAGTATTGCACTGCAGCCTTTCTTCCTTTCTTGTTTCTTCCTCTTACACTTTTTTTTTTTTTCTCTTACACTTTTAAAACTGTAATAGTTTTAGAAATGTTAGTCCCAATGGGGAAACTAAGGCCTGGCTGGGGAGGACAAAGCCCCATGCAGTGTATGTATATAAGCACAGCTGGGTCGCTATAGAGATGAGATGCTATTTTAAAATGTGCCCACAAGTTAGCCTGCTTAGCACATTGCTTTGTCTTCCAGTTTGACTTTATGTCCTGGAAAGAGAGTGTCTCCAGCTGTCAGGGCTGCAGTGAGTGACAGAAAACCACAGAAGAGAGGTCTGTGAGCAGCACAAAGTCCTTGCTCACAGTCCTGACCAATGCAGGATCAGGCGCTGGCAGATTTCATGTCCCATTTCCTGGGTGGCAACTTTTCCCTCTGTCTCTATAGGGCAGAAGGGGCAGTGGGTTCTCTGGGGCCCCCTTGATGATATGGGTACTAAGCCCTTTCACAAAGATCCTAACCCCAGTACCTAAAATCACCCCCCACTGTCCCCTACTCCTAATATTAGGTGCTCAGGTTTAACATTTGAATGGACAGGTTGGGAACAAAGGCTTCCTCTATGGAAGAGACTACGTGAAGGGTCTTGCAGGCCAGAGCTTGGTTCCCAGGGAGAACACAAACAGGAAATTCTGCAGGTAGTTGGCTCCTTGCGTCCCAAGGGTGAACTGGCGGGTAAAGGAAAGGATCTCCAGTCTTACTGTTTGGAGAAGGTTGGAGAAATTGCTGGTAGTCGCCCAGCACCGAAAGGAAGGGCACTGGAGAGAATTGGGTGTCTGAGGAGAGGTGACCCAGGCACAGATGAGGCTTCTATGAGATGGGAAGAGATCAGTAGGCGTGGGAACTGGTTTACTTGAGGGGTGAGGGTCTGATTCCTGTCCTGAGTGCAATGCGTCAAGCCTAGGCGTGGACACTGCACCCTGACTTCAGGTGTGGGTTGAGCACCAGTTGGTTGCCATGGTGTTTTGCTTCTGGTCTAAATTGCAACCTGCTTACTGAAAACTTGTTTCTTTTGAGGAAGCCACCCCATCCCAGTTTTCCCAAGACTGTCCTTATTTTAAAACAGAGAGCCAGGAAGTCCCGGCACACCAGGATGGTTGGTGCTGGTCACCCTAACTTCATTTGCCTGCCTGTGCCTGCTGGGCATGAAGTCCTCAGTGTCCAGTGACACTCGTGCAGTCCAGTGCCCTAGGGCTGGAAGTCCTTCTTCCCCCCACTCCCATCATCACCTTGCTACATTGTCAGCAGGACCAACTCCCTAGGACCTAGGAGTCCAGCAGGAAGGACTTCTGCTCCTCCAGTCTTGCTGAGCCTCATTGCAATGGTGTCCAGTCCATCCCCAAGCTCCCCTGGATGCCCCTACACCAGCCCCTCCCCACTACCCCTTAACCACGGGTAACCACGGGTAACCACGGGTAACCATGGGTAGCCACCAAGCCTTGGCCATGGCACTACTCAGTTTGGGCTGCAATGCCCACCATCCACCCATGTGACCAAGGCCCATGCTCAGTGCTGGGATCCATGATGCCCTCAGAACCCTGGGCATCTGCCACCTAAGCTACCAAGAGCTGGCTTGGTAACCTCGCGGGTCTCAGGGTTGTGTTCTCTTGTGAATCACCAGTTTGTCAGGGCAAAAACCCCACTTTCTCTGTCTCTGATAAATCCCTCTCCTTAACCACCCCAGACACATCCCGCATAGTCACAGGAACTACAGAACCTGGGCTTTTATGTTCCTGGTGATTTGAGGTTTTGCTCAACAGACAGAGACCATAGGATTTTTTAAAATACTTTTCCAAATTTTTACTGATTCTAAAAATATACTCATTTTTAAATCTAAGGCCAAAAGAACAAGAACCCCAAGTCCAACCCCTCACAGATGGCCATTGTTAATTACCATTTCATTAAAGTTCTTCAAGATGTCCTACCTCTCCATTGCTCCCCCCACAGTGTGATCATTTGAGAGGATAGTAATCTTTGAAGCTCTTCTGTTGATTGATAGCCATAGTGGACCAGGCACTCTGTTAGATGCATTAAGCACATGTCCATGAGGGTCATCACTGCCATTTCACTATGAGCCTACGGAGAGTCAGAGAGAGTGGCCGAAACTGCACATGAAGCTGCTTACCTAGTAGAGCCAAAGGGAACCCAGAGTCCTCCCTTTACCCATATGTCAGATTTTGGGGACACACCCTCAGATTAAATTTGCTGTGGAGGATGTAGACTGCACAGTGTGGTGTATAAGGCGCTGAGGTGGAAGGGAGGATGAGGGGCGCGTATGGTAGGCCAGTGATGCAGCACCCACTTCCCACTGACTTAGACCTTTGCCTCCTCCCAGGGCCGCTGCCGGCCCCTGTCCATCTCTGGCTTAGCATTCCAGGGAGGAAGAACCCACTCAGGCCCAGGTCGGAAAGGAGTTCACAGGACTGTTCTTGTGCACAGGCTCTCCATCAGACTTGTGTCTTCATGGTTTTGCGTAGTGTTTATTCCATGCCTCGCTTCAGCTAAGCCATCAGAACATGCAGACGCCCTCTGTCCCTGTCTCTGCAGATAGGAGACAGGATCCCGTATTGCTCCCATGCTAGGGAATGCCTTGTGCACATCCGCCATGTCCCTGGGCCCAGCCCAGCCTACACCACTTGCCCTTCTGGGGTGTGAAGGAGGTAGAAGAGGAAGCCTGCCGGGTGATGGCAGGAGGGGAGAAAAGCCACTTCAGGAGCATTTTGACCTGCGGCTAAGCAGATGGCCCGGGTTGTGGGGACAGGGCCGAGATGGAAAGCCCTGTCTCTGGTGCCAGCCCAACAGACAGGACAAAGGGCCACTGTGCCTTCAGACAGGAAGATGGCCTCACCTGCACGCTTCATTGACATCTGAAAAGTGATGTTGCTGCCCTTGCCACCCTCCTTTTGGCACCCAGGGTAGCTTGGGCCACTGCCCTGAGGCAGGCAGTATGCTCCTGACATGGGATTCTGTGCTCTTGCCCACCCTCTGACTCAGAGCAGCACTCAGCCCTGTGACTGACAGGTGAACACAGGCACCTTCAGACCATCCTGCCTGCAAGGACGTGGCTCCACAGGGGCTCAGGGAGCTGGCGAGGGTAGCCTGTTTGGAAAGCTGAGGTGTGCCCTTTTCCTTGGCACTGGGTACTGCTTCTTGCAGAGACTTGGCCAGCATGGAGGCTGAGGCAGAGCCACTCTGGCTAGGTGTGATGGGACAGTGTCTCCTGCCTCAGCCCCGTAAGTAGCATTCAGCCACCTCTGCCCATATTCCTCAGCTACGAATTAACCCTCCATGATCCCCGCTGCCCAGCCTCTGCTCCTTCCCTCCCTAGGTCAGTAGAGGCTCTCCGAGAGCTCCCTTCTGCCTCAACCTTCAGTAGGCCCTATCCTGGAGGAAGCACCCTTGAAAAGTCCCACAGGAGTGGCCAGCTAGATGGGTCCCCTGGGGCATCCTCAGGCTAGCCTCAGGAACAAAGGCCTGTTAGGAAAGGATCCATCTGGATGCTGTAGGTTAAAAGTAAGGCAAGCTCAGGAGAACAACCCTGTCGGCCTTCTGGGTGTGTCCTTTCAGTTCTAGTCAGGAATCCAAGAGCCACCAAGGGGCTGCCTTGATAAGTATCAAATGAGGAGCATAGGGCAGCTGTAGTGTAGTCTTGTGGCTCTAGAGAAGGGAGAGCTGCCCGGGAAGTCCCTGAGGATGCTCAAGCTGTCTAGAGAAGGAGAAGCCACCCCTTAGGGGATGTCCTGCCTGGTGACAGCTGAAGGTGGTGACTGGCAACCTCATGGATTTTTCCACCAAGAACTAAGTGCAAGAAAACTCCAAAAAAGCAAAGGGAACCACTGAGGCATGAGGAGTTGAAGGAAGCAATCTTCACTTCTGTATCTACAGGGGCAAAGACAAGAAGAGCTTAAAGAAGGGGCTGCCCAGCCGATCTCGGTGCTTCTGGGTGGCCCAGCGTGCAGATGCCCACAGCTGGTAGGGGACAAGGCTGGGCTGCTTGGGACAAAAGGTCAACCTGTCTCTGCCTCCAGGGCTCTTCACCTGTGAGTGCCCCCTGGTGGTGGAATTGATTGAGGAGCCAGGTGAAAGAAGAGAAGTGGGGTTTGCAGAGACTTGTGCCTCACACCACCTGTCAAGTTCCAAGTCTTTTGGAGATGCTTCCTTGGAACCCCAATGCCTCCATTCTTAGATCATTGTATTCTGGTGACACATTTTCTTTGCGTTTGCATAAGTTGTTAGAGTCAACCCCACCAAAACGCAAAGACTCACTGGGCTTCTTCCAGGAGTAGCCTTGATCACAGTTCCCAGCACATGGAGGAGTCCAGAGCACCCTGCGAGTGCTTGAAGCTGTATTCAGGCAGATACTCCGCAAGCTGGAGCTGGACGAAGGCAACTAGACCCTGAGGCCTGATTCTAAATGAGCCTTACCGCTTTAAGTGGAGGCAGGTTAGGCTCCCGCTCTGCAGGCCCCACCCCTCCTCGGGGCAACTGAAACCTGATCTAATCCCTTTGCACTCAGGTAATTTATTGGTCTATTGGGCTTTTCTTGGTGGAAAATTGCATTGTCTTTATTCCTGGGCTCCTGCTCTGGAGGGCTCACCACATTCCTAAGACACCTTCTCAGGGTTGATCCTTCACACCCTCTTGGTGCACAGCAAAATAAGTTTTATTGGGTTTCTTTATTATGCAAACAGCTGTAATCAGGCTATTATTGTGAAAGATTGAGCTTGATTAACGGTTCAAAGCAGGACTATGAAAGCAGCTAATGTTGCTGTGGTGCCTAAATATTTTCCTCCTGCCTGGGTTGGTACCACTAGTGTCCAAGCTCCTTGCTCTTTCCCAGAGGCACTGAGTTGCTATTCAAAGGGAAAAATTAAGGCTGACAGACTATGTGCCTGGGATTTCCCTCTCTGCCAGGGCTCAGGGCCCGAGGAAGGCATCATTCGTGGTATGTGGGGAGCATGGCCCCCTCCTGGGGGACCCCAGCTGGACATGTGTGGGGTGGCAGAGAGGCCACTGAGGCCCACTCACTGTGACTTGCAGGCCTCTAACTGCTCCGATTTGTCCCACAATGTCTGGTCCTGAAGTTTGAAGGCCTGGATTAAAACCAAACATGCAAAGCACATAATGCCTCCTGATTGGCCCCTTGCATTTTTCTGGGTCATCTGTGAGGTGCAGCCCTTGCCCAAGAGCAAAACTTTTAACTTCCAATCAGGTCTCCTACCCAAACAGCCCGCCATCAAGAGGTGCCACAAGGTGAGAGGGGGTGCTTTCCCGTCCTCAGTGTCCAGGCAGGAATGGCCAGCTGCCACCCGCCACACCAAGGGGCAGCGAGGCTCCTTCTGCCAGACCCCACAGCACCAAGGACAGCTCGCTCTGCAGTCCAGTTTCCTCTTCCCTCTTGCTGGAGCTACTGTAAGATCTGCTCCAAAGCCCTTTTTCCTGGGACACTGAACATCGGAAGTCTCAGGTTTATGCTCTTTTTTAGAGATGGCCCCAGCGCGTCCACTTGAGGGCAGTGGGCAATCTGGGTTCAGGGAACGGCTTGTCACTGTCAAGAGTGTCCCTCGAGCTTCCTTCAGCCTCTCTGTCTGCAATGGCAGATAGATCTGCAAGGCCACTCAAGGCCCCTCGGAGTTGTAGGCTGCAGCGAGACTCCGAGAGTCAGATGTCCCTGTACAGCACCTGCCCCCAGTGACTCCGCACAGGCCTTTCTGTGGGGGGCTCAGAAATAGGCTCAGTGAGGGGCTGCATCAAGCCAAGGATAGGACCAGAAACCACACCAGCCCTTGCCTTCCTCGAGCTGGGTATTTCCCGGTTGGTGTCACCAAGGGAGACTCGGGCAGTGCACTTTGAAGACTATAGAAACCTACCCCTGGTCTGCACCCCACTGTGGCAGTGTGGCCCAAGCCAGTTCTGACTCCCGAGGCTTCTGTGATCAGATCTGTACAATGAAGATAAAAATCTGTGCCTTTTCTTCAAGATAGTATAGCGGGGTGTGGTGGCACAAACCTGTGACCCCTGCACTCCTGGGCTCCTGGACACAGATGCAGAAGAATCTCAGGCAGACAATTTAGCCACTTGGCATGACTATCTCAGAATAAAAAATAAAACAGGGCTGGGCTTGTAGCTTAGTGGAGAGGCCCTGGGTTCAGTCCCCGATACTAAAGAAAGAAGATAACAGGGTCCAGCTAAAAGGCAATCTGCCACTGCACAGGTGGGGGAAGAGGACATTACTGTCATGATCCTTTTTGAGGTGAGACCCAGCCCTTATGCCCACCCTGCTGCTGTACCTGCCCCACTCACCAGTCCACTCCCCTAGTTACCCTCTCAAGGGCAGGGCCAGAACCCCAGCCTCTGTTAATCTTTGGGTCCTCGCGGCCAGTGCTGCTTGGCACGCGCACATGGAAAGTTCGGGGGCGGATAAAAAAGCAACTCGGTCTGATGGCTGAAGTTTGCACTCTGCCTCCATCCAGGGAACTGGAGAGGAGTCATCTGATGTCTGTCTGTCTGTTGGATGGGGACAGTAAATCTTGGGCTGTCACAGAGGTCAAAGGACACATGGACAGCGTGCAGCACATACTCATGCTCAGTACACGTGAGCTATGATTTGTGTCTGTCTCTCCATAGCTTAGAGTTTAATAGAACAAAGCTATGCAGAACTGTCATGGACCTTCCTGAGTTCTCCAGGCTGTGTGGACATCAGCACCTCTGTCCCTCTTGGTGTTTCTCTGGCAGATCCCCATACATTGTCATGGCTCTGAGAGGTGGGTGAAGTTGCACATAGTCACACAGCTAGGAGAGGCAGAGCTGGACTGGACCCTGGTTGCCTGGCTCCCCCACCACCTCCCAAGGTGCGATCACCCACGCGAGACTCCTCC
Source organism: Dinomys branickii (assembly GCA_004027595.1). Taxonomy (NCBI): domain Eukaryota; kingdom Metazoa; phylum Chordata; class Mammalia; order Rodentia; family Dinomyidae; genus Dinomys; species Dinomys branickii. Next base: position 66,625 of record PVLD010003500.1, on the reverse strand, counting down.
AGGGCACTGCCCCATGACACAGGCTGTCACCTACTGACGCTGAGCGGCCCCCACCCCCACTCCATTCTCCTCTCCCTGCAGAGCCCGGGGTCTGTCGCTTACTCATTAGCAAGGGCAGAGTTGGCAGGCTTGTGCTTCAGCAGTTTCTGATCGCACCACCGCCCGGAGCGTGGCGGGAGGAGGAGGCATTCAGAGCACCATGAGAACTTAGGGAAGGTGACAGACAGGAAGCGAACGCCCTGTGCCTGCAGCGGGGACGTGGAGGCTGGGTTCCTCTACCCTGCCAGGGCTCCCTCTGCCACCTTCTTTGATCCCCAGTCCTTCAGAGGAGCCAGGGGGAGTGTCTCTGGGCTGGGCACCCAGGGTGTGGGGAGACAGGAAAGCATGTAGTGTGGGTCAGACTGGCTCCCTGTGGAGCGCATTTGGGGGACCAGAAGGCGAGGAGGGGTGAGGTTTTCCTGCGTTAATCAGCCGGGCTGCCTTAACTGCATCACTGACAGGAACTGTAGATGAACACATTGCTTTCTGTCCATTCTGGATGCAGAAGTCTGAGATCCGGGAGGCATTTCAGTCCCAGCGGCACCCCATGCCTGGCTTGTACTGCTGGCTTTTCCCAGCAGCCTCACCCGCATGACCTCAGCTAAGCCCAGTGACTTCCCAGAGCCCACACCACATGTACTGTCACACACCTGACTGAGGTTGGAGCTCAGTCTGCAAATCAGGTTCTTGGGCCCTAAGGGGAAGACGGTGATGGGGCCCTGCTGGCCTGGGACTTGAAATCCAGCTCAGTGCCGTACCCCAGGACCACGGGGGAGCGCCTTGTCCCCTTTATTCTTAGCCGCCCAACAGAGCACTCAGGGGTAGGCAAGGAATAGCAAGGTCAGCGGGAGTCAGGGACATCAGGTGTGGGCACAGTGGGCACTAGAGGAGGACATCAGGCTCAAAATCCCACTCCTTTCCTGGCTAGTAGTAAGAAACGTGCCTCTGCCTCAGTTTCGACTGCACAGTAGAGACAGCACTTACTTTAAGGGTATCTGTGGCACATCTGAGACCTGGCAGGTGCTCAGTCAACAGGGTCCCCAACACAAAACAGGTCTCAGAGGTTAGAAGTCATGGCAAGGCTGGCTGCTGCCTACTCCAGTGGGAGCCCTGGTTGGAACCCAGGCCTCAGCAGACCCTCCCACCTCCACTCAGACCCCCAGCCTCTTCAACCTGCTGACTTCCACACCCACCAGCCCCCAAGATTAGCCTGGGGCCAGATGTCTCATTGGTCTGGGTCGGGGGCACATGTCCGATTGATCAATGGTGGCTGTAGCCCGCTGCCTCCCTCACCACTGACCTTTGATCAGGGAGGTGCTGTGGGGTCACCCAGTCCTGGGTGGAGCCACAAAGGGGGGCAGGGATGAGATGCCACTCAGACCCCACACTGTGCACAGGACGGTCCTGCCCAGCCCCCCACCAGAAGTGGCCTCTTGGAACTGGTCAGCTGTAGGCAGGGCCCAGAGAGCATGGGTGCCGCAGCCCTGCTGGCTGGAGGGGCCTCAGTGTCATAGGAGGCGTCATAGGAAGGTCCCCGGAGAGCCAGAAGTCACTGTGGATGGGTCTGGCCTCGCTCTGCCCTTTGGAGGGTTCCATGGGTTGATAAGATTGTCAAATGACTTATTGACACCCAAGGCAGGCCCTCTGGGAGGTGCGGCTGGAGGATGTGAGTCCAAATGCCTTGTAGCTCCAGGGAGTGGCTGAGACCTCATTGTCACTGCTCTTCTGCAACATCTGGTGGGGAGCCTGAGGCCAGCACAGTGCCTGCTCACATCCCAGTGGGTCCCGTTGGCAAAGGGCAGGCTGTGTCCTTTCTGACCTCTTTCTCTTTTGGTTGTGGTGAGGACCAGAAGTGAACCCCAGCGAGTGCTAGGTCCATGTCCATTTTGGTTGATTTCATCCCATGTGTGTTTCCCCAACTTTCCCCAACTCCAGGGAAGCGGAGGAGCAAGTCAGTGTGCCCCGCACCTGGGACTGACCACATGGCCAGAGGCCACTGGGGCGGACACGAGGGGTGGCACCTGCACCAGCAGGTCGCATATACACCGCTCCCTTGGCTCTGCCAGCGGTGGTACCTGGGGTTGCTCCCGCCCAGCACATTCGAGTCTCTAAGCCCAAGGGCATCACAGGTTGGGGAGTATTATGCCTTAGCCTGATTTTATTTTGTGATACAGTGCTGAAGGTGAACTGAGGGCCTTTGCACCAAGCTACGACCCCAACCCCTTTTTTTTTTTTTTTTTTTTTGAGAGGTTCTCATTAACTCACTAAGTGACCAGGCTGGGCTTGAACTTGGCATTCTTTGGCCTCAGCCCTCCAGAGTGCTAGGATTACCTGTGTGCATCCCTACTTATATTTATATGAAGCCAAGAAAATGAGGTCTCTAGCTCTTCCATCCTGATTTTCTCCGTAGTGCTCATTTACATAAATATATCTCTTCTCAAAAAGAAACAGGTTCACCCAGGGACCATCTGAAACAACCCGTTTACCAACAGTGTGTGAAGCAGGTCCTGTAAAGGGCAGAGGCTGGGTCCCAGGTGCATGTGATGTGAGCAGGTATGGTCTAGTAGATAGGCAGGACTGTGCTGTGAGACCGATGGGGCAGGTACAGGAGTAGGGGCACAGCAGGAAGGTGGACATTCTGTTCATTCTTTACCTGTCCTCAAGTAGTTCTGTGCTTGGTTTTAAGTGCATCTTGGCTGTATAGATAAATCCAGAGGAGCAAAGTGAGACCACCTTCATGGCCCTGTTCCTCTCTGAAGATCATCCCAATAGCACTGGGTGGGGACCCCCTGTGTGGTCCTCCAACCCCCTTTTCCTGGAACCTGCATAGGAATTTAACGTGCTCCAAGTCCATGTGCCTAGAGACTCGAGGCCTCTGGGGGCTGTGCAGAAGGACCCAGAAGCCTGGAAAAGGGCAGGCGCCTAAGTCCAGGCTTGTGACTCACGTGTTCCAAAGCCTTGGTTCTCAGATATGGTCATCTTGGTTCATCAACACTAAGGTCTTCATGCTTCTTAATATTTATTCTTTTAAAAAAAATGTGAAGTAAGGCCAATCCAAGCTTACACTCTCAATAGATTCCCACCTTGCAGGTAGAGAGGGATGCAGCCACAGCGACCAAGAAGGAAGCTGATCCTCTGTGGCCACGCTAATGCCTTCGTAGCAGCCAGCATTCACAGCTGCACAGCAGATAAACTGAGCATTTGCAGTGTCCCCCTGTGCCAAGGCCTAATATCACCCTACCTTCCAGGCAAGGATAAAGAGACACAGAGGCAAGGTCACCCTTCGGCAGAGCTGGGAACATATTCTTAAGGATGGGGCTTTAGTCCCTGTGAAATTTCCATTGCTTTTTGCCAAAATTCTTGGGGAGAACCATGAAATGTAAGCGGGGGAGGGGGGCTGTCAACTCCCACAGAACTGGGCCACTCCTCCTCTTCCCAGTCCTTTGAGCAGCTGGTCTGTGTGCCTGGCCACTGTGGGTGTCCAGGGCTATTCGGAAGATCTAGAAGGCCAGATGGGGCGGAACCCACCCTCTACAGCGCCCTGAGGGAGGGAGGAAGGGATGGATTGATGGCTTTGTTTTGTGTTTGTGGAGCTGGAGATGAAACTCAGGACCTCTGTGAGTGCTAGGAAAGTGCCCTACTCCCTTAGGAGCTACACCCCTGCCCCTTTTTAATTTTTAAAATCTGCCCAGGCTAACTGGAATTTGCAGTCCTCCTGCTTCCACCCTAGTGGCTGGGCTTACAGGCGTGTACCACCACGATGCCTGGCAAGGGGAGTTTTTACCATCTGCGAATATACCGCATGGGTGGTGCAGGTTAAGATGAGGTGTGGCAAGCGCCCATTGCCCGCGGTGGGAAGTGGGTGGAGGGGCAGCGGTCGCTGAGCCGCAGCCCCGACAGCTGTCTCTTGCCCCCGCAGCCATCTCGCCGTGCAAGATCCTCAAGTGCAACTCTGAGTTCTGGAGCGCCACCTCAGGCAGCCATTCCCCGGCCGTGGACGACGCGCCTGAGTTCTGTGCAGCGCTGCGCACCTACGCGCTGTGCACACGGCGCACGGCGCGCACCTGCCGGGGCGACCTGGCCTACCACTCGGCGGTCCATGGCATCGAGGACCTCATGAGCCAGCACAACTGCTCCAAGGATGGCCCCACCTCGCAGCCGCGCCTGCGCACGCTTGCTCCGGCCGGGGACAGCCAGGAGCGCTCCGATAGCCCCGAGATCTGCCACTACGAGAAGAGCTTCCACAAGCACACGGCCGCCCCCAACTACACACACTGTGGGCTCTTCGGGGACCCGCACCTCAGGACTTTCACTGACCGCTTCCAGACTTGCAAGGTGCAGGGCGCGTGGCCACTCATCGACAATAACTACCTGAACGTGCAGGTCACCAACACACCTGTGCTGCCCGGCTCCGCCGCCACCGCCACGAGCAAGGTAAGGGGTGGGAGGTAAAGAACGGCTTGCAGCCCCACGTGACGTCTGCATCCGCGTGTTCTTAGCGCGTGGACGCATGGGTTAGGACAGGCTCTGCAGACCTTTGCCACAAAGGACACCAACATAGCTGCACCCGTCCCTGTCCCCTAGGGCAGGGTCCGCAACACCCTCCTCGCTGGTACCCTTCCGCCTGTTAGGAATCTGGCCACACCCCAGGTAGGTCCATCTGTCCTTCCAGGCACCCTGATTGCTGGCATCACTTCCGAGCCCCACCCCCTGCTGGATCAGCAGCAGCTCTAGATGCTCACAGGACCTTGAACCCCACTGTGAATGCCTAGTTCGAGGGATCTAGGTTACTGATTCTTTGAATAATTCCCTAACGCACCCACCCACCTCCCAACACGCACTGAAGTCAGTGGAAAAGTTAGCTGCCACAAAACTGTTCCCTGGTGCCAAAAAGGTGGGGACTCCCTGTAGGGGTTTGTGAAGCTGGTTCTCTGGTTTCAGAAAGCAGTGTACCTGTCTGTAGGTAACTCCTAACAGTGGGCAGGTAGAACCAGATAGCCGAGCATAGCACAGCATGTTGGTCAGGGTAAGAGTAAGTGTTTTGGGTAAGGGAATTTCTAATGTGTGTTATGTTTGTTTGTGGATATGTATGTATGTGCGTACAGTACTGGGTGGTGATATAAATGGATTTCTTACCAGTGTTGTCAAAAAAGTTTAGAAGCCTGGCATGGTGGCACACTCCTGTAATTCTAGCACTCGGGAGGCTGATGCAGGAGGATTGCTGTGAGTTTGAGGCCAGCCTGGGCTACATAGTGAGTTCAAGCCCAGGCTGAACTACACAGGGAGACAGACCCTTTCTCCAAAAAATAAGAATGTTTTAGAGCCCAGCATGGTGACATTCACCTGTCAACCTGTCATCCCAGCTAGTGGGGAGGGTGAGGCACAAGGATGAAGAACTCAAGGCCACCCTCGGCAATTTAGCAGCACCCTATCTCAAATTTTTTAAAAAAGGGAGGTTAGGGACATAAATCAGTGGTAGAATGCTTGCCTAGCATGTGTAAGGCCTTAGATTTGATCCCAGCACCACCAACTATAAGAGTAGAAATGTCCCCCAAAACTGTATTTTCAGACTTAGGGAGTAATGTTTTCTTACCTACAAACGATGTCCTGGTAGGACTCTGGAGCCAGTGAAGAGGCCTGGTGGTGACATGTATGTCTCCATTCTTGCCCTCATGGGACAAACATCACACTGGACAGGGGGACCCTGGCAGGCATCTTCCTGTGGCTGCACATTTGTGTACCACACAGGGCACAGCGGACAGTAACAGAGCCCTCTGTCCCTGGATGTGCAGCACCTCCTGGGCAGCTCAGCCACCATGCTATATGCATGGGGTCAGAGATGGCCTATTTTTAAAGGCCCTAGTGATCTTTATTTTCTTAAAGAGGCATAAGGAGGTTTATTAGGCAGACTTTTTTTTTTTTTTTGGTACCGGCAATCAAACTCAGGACCTTGCGCATGCCAGGCAAGCCCTTGTGCCACTGAGCTATATCCCCAACCCTAGGCAGACTTTAAAGTACACACTCAAAGAAAAATAAAGTGCAGGCCCTCCAGAAAGAGGCACAGTAGTGTGGATCTGGGGCTATTGTGTGCGGGGGTAGAAATCTGTGCAACCTATGAATTGAGAGAAGTTTAAGGCCCCCGCAATTCGGACGCATGCTCAGGGTTGCCCACAGCGTCAGAGGCCAGCAGGGCGGGGCATTGAGGGCAACGGAGGCTGCTGGGCATGGTCCTGCTCTTTGTCCTTTTGTCCCACCTGGACGCTGAGAGACAGACAAGGCCCTGTGCATCTGGGAAAGAGGAAGACAGGAAGACGTGAGGGACATACCAGGGGCTCCCTCCTCCCTTGTGAGTCCTATTGGACAGACCAGGAGCCTGAGGCTTGAGGAAGCACACAGCTCTCCCCCAAAATTCAGTAAGCCAGAAACGCAGAGCAAGGATTTGACTAGGGCCAGGATGGCCCCCGAGGCCACTGAAAGCCACTCCTTTTCCAAGCCCAGGAGGCCTCAGCAGAAGAAGCCCTGCTCAAACAACTACTGCCAGGGGCAGCCACAGGTGTGGACCATGGCTCCAGGAAAGGGTCCTTCCTGTCCACCCCAGAGTCTCCCTCCCCTCCTTAGATTGAGGAGAGTCTCCAGTGACCTCAGGGTCAGACCTGACCGGCCATGAGGTCTTGAGACTGGAGAGTGGCTACAGCTCTCAGAGCCAGGGAGGAGGACTCGTCTGTCCCCGCTTCCAGCCTCTGTGCCCCTGGGGCTTCCTGGCTGGCCTGGCCAGAGCAGGTTTGTCTTCCCAAGAAGGCCATGTTGGCAGGCCATGCATTGGGCAGCGCCAGGCTGGCCCACAGGGGCGTTTCTGTTCCTTTCCACCCATGAGAGGACAGCAAGGGGACCAGGCCGCCAGGAAAATGTCCATCCCCGCCACTTCCTTCTGCACCGGTGGCCCTGGGCCCTCCTGCCAGGTAGGAAGCGAGCAGATCTTCACTGTCGATGCTGTACCAGCCCTTGGCACGTGTCTGTCCCTCCCCACCTTCTGCAGACACCAGGACCCAGCCGCCTGCCCCACGCACCCTTCACCCACCCACCACCCTTGCTCCCTTGAGCCAAGATAAACTGTGCTGGAGCCTGAGGCTGCAGCTTCTAAATCTAGCAGCAAACACTCTTCGGGAGGGGACCAGCCTCCCTGCCTGGTGCTCCCGAGGCTCCTGAGGGCGGGCAGGGGTGTGGGGCAGGTCCTAGGGTGTGAGAGGATGAGGACTCTCTGGTGTGAACACCAAGTGTGATGGCTGAGCTGGAGCAACTGTGGCGTGTAACGGAGGAGGCTGGGCTGCTGTCTCCGGGGGCTGGAAGGTAGCACGGCGAGGCAGGCTTCGAGCAGCACACTGCCAACGCCACTTCCCCCGTCAGCTGAGACCCTGGGGCACTCAGCACAGCAGCGCTGTCCATAAATCAAGTGGATGAATCATTCATTCATCCACTCGTGGGTTTAATTCATTCACTGCATCTGAGGGTTTCAAATGCCTGCTCCAACCCAGGCCTGCTGCTGGGCACTGTGGACCCCAGAAATGCCCACCAGGGGTTGGGGGGAACCCTCCTCTCTGTGCCAGTCTGAAGGTTTCCAGAGGGTATGGGGCCATGTGGCAGAGCTTGACCAACCCAGCTGCTGCTGGACTGAGCTGCCTTTGATCTCCACAGGCCGAGAGCTTGGGGCCTCTTCAGCAGGCTCTGGTGGGGGCCAGTTATACACCAGGCCTGTGGCCAGGCCAGCTTCAGATCTCAGGCCAGATGGGGGCCTTGTGGTCCCTGGGTGAGAAACATCAGTCCTCAGTTCCCTGGCCTGCCCCTGCCTCTTCCTGAAAGGCCTTACCCATCTCGTGCACCCCTGCCACCCCCATGCCAACCCTGAGTGCTAGGTTTCTCTCCCTGCCCTCAGTGACCAGGCTAAGGAGAACAGAGTCCAACAGAAGGCACCAAGCAGCAGGTTGCAGAGGGACTTGGGACCCTGGCCCTGCCTTCCAGTGAACTGGCCCCCAAGGGACAGTGGCAAGCCCCTGTCCCTGTGGCCTAGTGCCTTGGGGTAATCAGGCAGTTGCCATCCCCAAAATAATGGTCCCCAGTACCCCCTGTCTCCCTCTTCCCAGCTATGCAGGTAGCACCTTATAGGCAGACACCGAGGCTCCGGAGGAAAGGACCTGGGCTGTCCGCTGCCAGTTTCACCCTCGAGTTAGTTTCTCCTGTGACCCTTGCCTCCCTGTCACTCTGAGGACTGCATCTCAGGTCTCTGACTCTCCCCCCCAGGACTGCCCTGTGCCTTGCTGTGTCCCAGCACTGGCTTCAGACCAGGCTGCTGACACCTGGGCTCACCCTCGTGTGGCAGGGGAAAAGCCCAGGGCTCTGCTGGCAGCACGCCACTGGCTCTCGACAGGCCCCTTCATGCTGTTGCTTGTGGTTGAAGCTGGCACGGGTGCCAAGGAGAGTAGGCAGCTTGTCAGCCTCTCAGGAGGCGTCAGAGAGGGAGGGAGGGAGAGAGAGAGATCAGAGCGAAACCAGCCCTTCCTGTTCCAGGGAGACAGCCCACGATGGCACTTGGAAAGTGGCCCCCTCCCGTGTCTGTGTGGGCCTGTGCACCAGACAGGGACACTGGAACCACCCACCGTGCAGACCACCCAGCTGGCCCACCTCCTCCCTGCCCACAGCTTCCCTACAGGGGGCACTGGGTGAGATGCTGGCTGGAGAGGAGAAGCGGGAGGCTGAGCCCCGTCAAGTTGCTGCTGTGGAGTGGGGTGGGCTCGGGGATGCGGGCGCATGGAGTGGGGAAATCGAGCCCAGTGCTTCCATGGCTGTACAGTCAGGGCTGCACGGTGTAGACCCGTCGACCTTGGCCTAGTCCTATGCAAACAGGGAGACTGCCCTCACTCCTCAGGTCACAGGCCCACAGGAGAAAACAGTGCAATCCAGCCCTGACTACATTAGTCCTTCTACCAGTATAATCAGAAAGTGCAACTGTAATTCTTTTCCTACAGAGGAGGGCCAGGAGTCAGCAGTCTCTGCGACCTGCCGTCCCTTCTGATCTGAGGGAGCACTTTTCTTCCTCAACCACGCTGACCCTGGGTCTTCTTAGCATTTCCTGAGGGTCCTGGGCCCAGTGCCTCCCCATCCCTGCCCAGTCACCTGTAACGTCACACAGTGTGGGGGAGCTGCTTGCAGCAACCCACAGCACCAGGGACACCTCCAAAGCTCTTGCTACCCTGTTGTCCTGCTCAACCTGGAAGGTTCTGGAAGCCTCTGCAGCCTCTATCTCCTTCTCCGGGCACCAGCCACTGAGGCCAGGCCCACGTATCCACCCAGCCAAGCTGCTCTGGCTCCCCTCAGCCTCCCTAGCCTGGCTGTGCCTAGCCACCTGGAGTGGCAGCCACATACCCCTGGCCTGCGCTGAAGTCCTTGTTTGGCAACTTTTCATTTACTGTGAGGTCCGGCACTGGTGCTTGGCATTTCAGGTGAGTGCTCAGCCTGAGAGTCGAGGTTCTCACTGCCCTGGGTCTGGGAGGGCACCAGAGCTGCCAGGAGCAGGACTATCAGAAGGGTGGTTATTCCTCTCCCTGTGTCGTGCATGTCCCCTGATCCATGTCATCTAGCTGGCTCGGCTCATGGAGGACGGAGCAGCAAGCACCGCATGTGAGACACCTGGGATGCCAGCGGAGACTCACACACTCACCCTTCTCCTGACCCTCTTTCCTGCGCCTCCTTTCCTCCTCCTAGCAGGGCAGTGCGTGCAGCTTGAAGCCTCTGTCCCCTTGGGTGCCCGGTACTTCCTCTTCCCATCCTCCAGGCCCTGGCTCGGTGTGACCCCTTGCAGCAGGTACCCCTGGCAGCGTGGAGACGGTGTTAACTCTTGGAACAGATCAGTTTCCTACTGCTGCTGCCCTAACAGTTGCCATAGAGGAAGGAGTTTAAACTGACAGAAATCTATCCTCTTATACTTCTGGGCTCAGAAGTCCACCCGGTGAGTCTCACAAGGCTAAAATCTCGCAGGGGCTGGTCCTTCTGGAAGCTCCCAGAGAGGATCCACCCTTTGCCTCTGTACTCTGGGCTCAGGGCCTGATATCTTTGGGCACCATTTTGCAGCCTACCACCAAGGGCCTTTTATTTTTAATTAGTTTTGCTTCTATCTTTTTTTTTTTTTGGCTGTTACCATTTTGTGTCCAATTTCTTTTTTTAATCTTCATTTTTATGAGTCCATGTTTGCAGTATATAATGATGACGTCCCTCCGGCAGAGCCGGGACATGCACATAGCCGGCTTATCTTTTTTCAGGGCCCCTTCCCGTCCCCTCCCTCTCACCTCCCCCCATCTCTCGATCGCCTTCCCATTTGCAAAAAATCAGTCTCCCTCTTTCCTACTATCTTTTATTCCGCCCTTTAGTGTACTTACACTCTGGGTTTCTCCTATAAAAGAAGTGATAGCACTGTTTCTGTCATTGTGGTTTATCTGTCTATAGAATAAATGACCTCATTTTCCAATTTTGGCAGTGACCTGAGGAGTTTGTTTGTTTTTTTTTTTTTTAAGAAAAAAGGCAAGTTTTTTTTAAGAAAAAATACTAGTCCCTAATGGTGCAGCTGTAACTGAGCTCTGACCCCCAGGAGAAGATGGGCTGTTGGCGTCCTGGGCCTCCTCTGAGCCTTCCCCTCCAGTCTGGGCATCGTAGGGGTAGGGCCAGCTTCTCCCCACGTGCCTAACCTACTGTCCTCTGTCCACACCCGCAGCTCACCATCATCTTCAAGAACTTCCAGGAGTGTGTGGACCAGAAGGTGTACCAGGCTGAGATGGACGAGCTCCCGGCCGCCTTCGCCGACGGCTCCAAGAACGGCGGGGACAAGCACGGAGCCAGCAGCCTGAAGATCACAGAGAAGGTGTCGGGTCAGCACGTGGAGATCCAAGCCAGGTACATCGGCACCACCATCGTGGTGCGCCAGGTGGGCCGCTACCTGACCTTCGCCGTGCGCATGCCCGAGGAGGTGGTCAATGCCGTGGAAGACAGGGACAGCCAGGGCCTCTACCTGTGCCTGCGGGGCTGCCCGCTCAACCAGCAGATCGACTTCCAGGCCATCCGATCCCAGGCGGAGGGCCCCAGCGCCCATAGGCCTGCGGCCACCAGCCCAGCTCCCGAGGCCCCTGAGACGTTTCCCTATGAGACAGCGGTGGCCAAGTGCAAGGAGAAGCTACCCGTGGAGGACCTGTACTACCAGGCCTGTGTCTTCGACCTCCTCACCACAGGGGATGTGAACTTCACGCTGGCCGCCTACTACGCTCTGGAGGATGTCAAGATGCTGCATTCCAATAAGGACAAGCTGCATCTGTACGAGAGGACTCGGGAGCTGCCTCGCGGGGTGGCGGCTGCAGCGCGGACCCCCGGCCCCCGGCCCCTCCTTGGCCTCCTCATGCTCCTCACCTTGCTACCTGTGTTCTGCTAGGTGGTGCCATGGCCTTGCACAGGGAGGCAAGGACTCTGCCCGCACCCATCTGAGGGCTGGGGACACCAACCTGGTGCAGATGCCCAGGAGGTAGCCTGGGGTCTCTGCACTGTTCTGGAGCAGAGCCAGCTGCCAGCCAGCTGGTGGAGGGGCCTGTGGCGCAGCTCCTTCACAGCTGTCTCCGGCAAGGGCTCCGAGACAAGGCCACCAGGCCCTCTCTCTAGTGCACGTGACAAGGCTGTGGTGATTGGTGCTGTGGTGTTTGTGACAGTGGAGCTGTGTGAGAGGGAGAGCAGCTCCGCTCTGCCCGGCCCCTGCTGTGTGAATGTGCAAAACAGCCCCTCAGGCTGGAGCCCCGCCCCTCCAGAGCGACACTGGGAATGGCCCGCACTGCCCCTTGCCGCCCCTCGCAATGCACTGAAACAGGCCCAGCGGACCGCTGCACGCGCACACGCGCTCCCCAAGCCCACCCCACCCCACCCCACCCCTCGGCACGCTCGCACACACTCCGCCCGAGGGGCAGCTCACGGCTGAGGCTCCGCCCCCAGGCGGGCAGGGCTCCCTCCTAGTCGGTAGGACACTGCACAGGACACTGCTCCGGGCCTCGGCTGTGCCTCCTGGCACCTCCCGCTCACCATGCGAGGGGATGCGGAGGGAGTGCCTGTTGGCTGGGGCTCCAGCAGGGCCACCCTGGGGCTCAGTACCCTTCCCCACTGTGCTTAGGAAAGACAAGTGTTTGGTTGTGAGTGTCCACACCGAGAAGAGACCCTCTGAGCCTCCATCCTCTCCCAAGAGGCAGGGCAGCCTGAGCAGCGGGGGCTGGGGAGGAGACCAGGGGACAGGGCCAGCTGGCCTGCCCTGTCCTCTGCCTGCGCCTCCTCTGCACTGTACCGGGAGCCTTACCCCACCCATGTCTGGGCTCTGGGTCAGGAGCTGCTGGCAGGATCTTCCCCTCTGGTCCCTTCCCCGGATCCCTGGGGTGATGAGAACCCCCAACCCCCTCCAGGGAGCCCAGTCCTGGCTGCCCCGCTGCTGCAGTGGCCCCCAGGGGCCAGCAAGGCTCCCAACGTCTCCGCGCCCACAGGTGCACCCCAGTCTGGCGGGTCATCTCGCCTCGTCCCCGCTTGTCGCCGTCTGCAGCGGCCCCTCTGCTGTCCCCAGGGACCTCTCATACACTGGCCAGGAGGCTGCGATCTGCGGCTCCCGTCCCCGCCCCCGAGGTCCTGCTCCTCGGCCAAACCACGCTAGGGGTGGGGGGCACTCAGCCCGACCCCTCGCAGCTGGGTTTTTGTTGTTGTTGTTTGTTTGTTTAGATGATCCCTATGTTGGAAGTAAAAAGTTGAAGCACTTTATTTTGTTTGTGTTTGATCACGTTCTGCTTGGAAGTGGCGACTCTTGACCGCGTCCTTGTATCTGCGGCCGGGTAGAGTGTCACCACTTGTACATATTGTAAATTATTTATTAATGGCTCAATGCAAGTAAAGTTTGGTTTTTTGTTTTGTTTTCTTACTTTCTTCTGGACATCACGTTGGAATCTGTTTTCCGAAAGGACTGCGGGCCCCTCTGGGGAGGACGGTACGTCCAGGCAGGGCTTGTCTGGGCCGAGCAGCGCCACCCAGAGGCACCGTCCACCCCTCCCTGGGGCGGATGGGGCCCCGGGCAGCTGCAGCTTGCTAGCGCAGGGAGTGTTGGTGGCTGAGTGGTGGAGGGACATAAAATGGCCCCTGGACGTGGCTGGGGGAGGGAGAGCTGAGCTGCAGGAGGACCAACCGGCACTGTCAGTGAGGATCCGGGCGCCCCGCCAGCGCCTCCCTCCCTGCAAGCTCGTTCCCAGGGACGCAGCCCAGGGCCCCCCGCAAAGGGCGGGTCCTCTGCTGGCAGTGGTCGCATTTCAGCCCTGCCAGCAACCCAGTGCGTCAGGAGTGAATCCGCACCCCCTTTACCGGTAGAGGAGAAACTCGGCAGAATTCACTTGCCAGCAAGGTAGAACCAAGACGGCCACCGGGGTCTCTGTCCTGGAGTCCCCCTGCCCTTAGCACTAAAGGTCACCAGGCGGAACAGCAGCGGAGCTGAGCTGAGCTGGGCCGCGTCCTACCTTTGCCACGATGCCTGCTGTGTGACTTTAGGTGAGACTTGAACCTCGCTGAGCCCTCCGTCCCTCCTTGGGAAGCAAGGAGCATCTGTCACTTGAGGTTTGGTGCTTCTTGGGTTTGTTCCCACACAGTGGCGTGCAGGACTGTCCAGTGTTAGCAGGAGGTGGGACAGGCGTGGGAGGGAGGTGACCCGGGGAATCCCAGGGATTGTAGCAGTCCCAGGCAGGACTAGAAGACCAGGGGTAGGATGGGAGTTTCCAGGCCCTGCTCTTAGCACAGGCTGCAGAGAAATCCGGGGAGCTGGGTTTGCAAGGGAGGAACCCGCGGGAAGGACGGAATCTTCATCTCACCTTACAGCCCCCGCCAGCAGTGCCGGGACCTCACCCCGACTAAGCCCGACCTAGCCCGGCGGCCCGCGCAGAGACGGACCGCAGGGAAGCCGGGCATAGAAGGGGGAAAACCGTTCACTCATCATCCCGTGAAAATGCTATTGGACGCTTGCCAGAAAATATTCCCGGTTTGGAATTTTTTCAAGAGCATCCTTGGTTTTAACCAGCATGAATTCTCTCCCAAGCACCATGCCACCGGTTGCCCTCATGAACATGGAAATTTGCTTTTCATCGTGAATATGGAACAGGGCGTGACGAGCTAGCGGAATCCGAGGAGGGCTGCAGGTCCCCGCCAACCGCAGGCGGGGCTTGGAGCGGACTCCTCGCGGCCGGCAGCCGCGCAGCAGCGGCCCAGCCAGGTGCCCTGGTGCACAGTGGCGCCGCCCCGCGCGTCCCTTGCTCCTCCCGGGCCGGCACTCGTGTGAGGGCTGGGGGTGGAGCTCAGCAGCGGGCCCTGCGCCGGTCCTGGCTCCCTGGGTGCGCTCTCCAGCTTGGCAGTCGGCCGATAGAATGAATCTCTTGGAGCTCTCCTTTGGCAAATCAGAATTTGTAAGGGTAAAAGACAGAAAGGACTTAAAACCAGCTGAACACAAATCCATGTATAACAAAAGGGAAAAGCCGGGCTGTAATCCCAGCTAGTTAGTAGGCTGAGGCAGGACGATCACAAGTTAAAGGCCAGCCTGGGCAATTTAGCAAGGCCCAGTCACAAAATAAAGGCCCAAGGATATAGTCAGCGCTCGCTGGCTTCAATCCTCAATTCGGGGGGCGGGGTAGGGGGCTGTGGAATCTGCGAGGTGTTTGGCGCAGGCCTGAGAGCCAGGCGGGAGCAGACAAGAGCGGCGCTCAGCTCAGGCAGCGGACTGAGTTGGCGTCCAACCCAGCTCAGCCCAGAGCTAGCTGTGTGGTCTCCCGTGGATGTTTTGAGCCTCAGATTCCATATTTGTGAAATGGAATTATAAGCACCTGCCTCCCAAGGTCGCTATGGAAACCCAGTGAGCTAATGCTCACACAGTGCCTGCACACAGGCCCTGGTGCAGTGTAGGAGACCCTCCCCCCGGAAGTGAGGACCCCTCTCCCTTCGCCGCGGGGTGCACTCCTGAACCCTTCAGTGATGAGTCTGCTT
This sequence comes from Dinomys branickii, assembly GCA_004027595.1. Classification (NCBI taxonomy): domain Eukaryota; kingdom Metazoa; phylum Chordata; class Mammalia; order Rodentia; family Dinomyidae; genus Dinomys; species Dinomys branickii. The sequence continues at coordinate 51,514 of PVLD010003500.1, read as the reverse complement.
GTTTGTGCCTACCACTGCGAAAATTGCTGCGGAGAGCAGAGGGCACAGCTCCAGGCAGCAAGAGAAGCCAGAGGGACCTCAGGCAGCGCAGGGAACAGCAGGGAGCCCACATGGCTCCAGGTGGCCAGAGAGGGAAGACCAGGTCCCCCGAGGCTCCAGAGCAGCCATGGTCTGGGGAACTCAGTGTTTTATTCCAGTCGCTGGAGGAAGCCACCATGGGCCCCACACAGGGAAGGCAGCATCTGACCTGGGCCTCCAGAGCAGTACCAGCTCCAGACAGCACACTGCAGAGCAGGAGAGGGTGCAAAGTGCTGGGCCCTGGGGTTTCCTGAGGAGCTGGGGGGAGGGTGTCTGGGAGCTGGGGGGTCTCCTTCCCAGCCCCTGGGTGAAGGTGGTGCCACCAGATTTGTTCCTGTTAGAAAGCACGGGCTGCTTAACTTTTTGGAACTTTTAACAAGTGACATGAGCCTACCAGGGCAGGCTAAGGAAGGCAGTGCTTATAGGAGAAACTTCCTAAATAAAGTGAAGTGTGTGCTGCTGAGAGTTAACAGCCCATCGCCATGGTTCTGCAGGCCAAGGCTTGGAGGAGGGTGGGGAGGGGTCTGGGGTCTGTCCCTGAGGGTTAGGGACTCACAAGGCCACATCCCAGCAGTGACTTGGGAGCCCACAGCTTGGGCAGCCCAGGACCCTGCACTTGGTAAAGGACAGCCCAGTTCACTAAGGTCAGGTGCTAAATTATGCTGGACAGATGATGCCAACATTTTTTTAAGTTTTTTGTTTTGTTTTGTTTTGTTTTGTTTTGTTTTGTCTTTTTGAGACAAGGTCTCACTGAGCAATTCAGGCTGGCCTTGAGCTCACTTTCTAGTTGTCTTAGTTATTTTTCTCTCCTTGCTGAGACAAAATACCTGATGCCCAAATTAAGGAAGGAAAGGTTTATTTAACTTACAGTTTGTATAAGTTTCAGTCCATACTCAGCTATAGCAGTAACTGAGACTGGTTAGGAACTCCCGAAGATCCTCATGCCTCAACCTCCCGAATGCTGGGATTATAGGTTTGTGCCACCACACCCAGCTCTTAAAGTTATTTTTAAACAGAGTTTCTCTCTAAATTGCCCAAACTCATCTCAAACTTTCCTCCTTCAGCCTCCCAGAGTGCTAGCCTGGCCATGACACTAACATTTAAAAAAGAAAGCTAAAAGAACAGGAGAGGCTTCTCAGATAATAGATGATGTAGCCACCAGAAGGATCCTGGTTCAACTCCTGGCCTGGCCACTTGCTGCTGAGGTGACTGATGCCTTGGTTTCTTCAATTGCACAGCGAAGGTAGTGGTTCTGCTGCCCTGTGCCTGGGGAGATGGCACAGGACAGGGTGTCACAAGGGAACACAGGGATGAAGTGCTAGGCAGAGCCTAGACTTTGTGGCTGAGTCACACCGCATCACAGATCTGCTCATTGAATCAAACTGCAGGGCGTCTCATACCTGCCAGGGGCCTTCCAGCCACCAGCACACACCCAGGCTGGCCTGTGACACTGGATGGGGGAAGGGCCTCCTCCAGCGTGACTGGGATGGCACATGGATTCTTCTACATTTGAACTCCAATTGGTTGCCTCATCTGTCTGGGTCATCTGGACACAGCGCAATGTTCCCAGCCACACAGGCCAGCCAGGGGATGGCTTGAAGCCCCTCAAGTCTATTTGTGCGTCAAGGCCAGGGTCCACTGTCACAGAGGCTGAGCTGCCCCAGGGTGCAGGAACAGGCCAGGAATAGGTGTCAAAAGGGACGAACAGGGTTGGAAATAGGAGCAGAAGTCACCAGTGTCCACTTTAAGAAACAGCTTAACCTGCCTATCCTCCATCTCTGAGCATGGTGCTTTTCCACCTCCTGCCACAGCAATTTGTGTGCACCCTTTATTTGTTACAGCATAATTTGAAGCAGCCATGTCTCTTCCCAAAGTGAGAGCCCAAGGGAGTAAATAGACCCAAAAGTACAGTTACTATCAGAGGGAAGACAACTGGGTGGTAGAACAACGGAGATGAGGGTGGAGAAAATAGATTAATCAAACGAGCCATCATCTGTATAACTGAGCAACAAATGTGAAGATAACATTATGTAATACAACATCCAGTGCTAAATCCCTGCTATCTTCTCTGTAATTTGGTTTTACCTTTATTGTTTCTGTGTTAACTAATGCGAAGTTAACATTATGTAATACAGCATCCAGTGCTAATTCCCTGCTATCTTCTCTATAATTTTGTATTTCCTGTATTGTTTTTGTGTTATTCTGGTTTATATGCCTCCATTCTTTTGTCCTTAAAATTAAAAAAAAAGAAAGAAAGAAACAGCCTAAGAGTTTGGGCCATTGAACCACCCAGCCCGTACCTGAGGCCAAGCACCAGCCTGGGAGAGTGACCTCATGGTGGCCTAGATGGCCAAGGACACACAGAGGTAGCAGAGGGACCCCTGGGAGAGCCCCTAACTCGACCCCCTTCACTGTCCCCTGCAGCCTCCTCCACCTACTTGAGAAACAGAAGAGGCCCTGAGGTCTTGACCAGTTTTGCAGCAACCTGGGAAGGTGGATGACCTGTCCAGACTGAGAGCCAGGTGACCTACTTAAGGTCACCCCTTAAGGTCTGGTTACCCCACCTGCACCCAGCAGGCAGCCTCCTGCCTCTGTCCTTGAAGACAGAAAGGGGAGAAAGGGAACCACCAAACAGCGATGGAGTCAATCTAGGGTTCTGGCATGGGGGTGAGTAGGAAAGGGCCCTTAGCGCCCTCTGGAGACGAGTGGAGATGGAGACTCCAAGCCTGGACCCAGAAAAGGGACAGGATGGGAAAGAAGGTCAGGACACGACAACAGCCCCAGCTCTGAACCCTGAGAGGCTCAGGGTCCCAGGAGTGTGAGATGCCAGAGGGTCCCCAGCGGGGGGTGTCATGGTCCAGCTTGGGGACAGCCCTTCTGGGTGACCCCAGTCACCATCTGGCTGTGGGTGTGGTCTCACTGTATGCACAGGGAGGCTGGAGTCACCTACTCAGTGTCACGAGAGCCACACCTCCTGGACTCTTGCCACGTGCCGGGCACTCTGCCAAGGGCTGCGTGCAGGTGCTGGTTTACCCCAGCTACCGCCTTGCAGGAATCCCGTGGCTCCAAGCCCAGGCGGGTTCCATCAGAGGGCCCTGAGAAGCAGGGCCCCTGGGTGGCCACAGGTTGAGGCTGGGCCCTGAGCCACTGGGGACCAGGTGTGGACAGGGGTCCCCTCCCCAGGGAGGGGTAGGCATAGCCATCTGTTTGCTAATGATCTGGGGTTGAGCCCTTGAGGCAAGCACCCTGTGAGCTCATTGCGTGAGTTTAACACAACAATAATAGTCCTTTTCCCTCTTTCCTGGCAGGGACGTTTGTAGGTCGTCCCCATCCGGCTATTAATGGTCTGATCTGAGAGACACATTCATGCACTCAGCAAATACATGCGGCCTGACCACTCCAGGCGCTATGCCCACGTTAGCGGTACACACAGCAATGATAGCAAATGGCAGGTGGATGTCCCTGTACTCGCGGGCGACCTCTAGTGGTGAGAAGTGGAAATCGCGGAACTACAGATGCGCACCTCCAGGCCCTGCCTCCATGCAAAGGACAGAGGGACACTGCACTAGTCACATCCTGTACCTGAGCCTCATTGTCCTTTGCTACCAACTGGGACCACAGGACAAGCCGTCAGCTGGTGACAGGAACTGGGCTGGCCCGTGGGTTCTGACAGAGCTTCTCTCCTCGGTTCCGGAACTTGACTGGGCCTTAACCTGCGGACCTCAGTGCAGAGCCCTGCATTATGCAACTTGATAAAGTATCCTGCTGTGTGCGTTTGGCTACAACTGTGCTCAGGTCTGCCGGCCTCCAGCACCCGCAGGTGATGTCTGCTGTTGGGAGCCAGGGAAGCTAGAAAGTACATGTGCAGGACGAAGCCAGCCCGAGAACACGGGAGCTCCTCTAGGCACGTTAAACAAGCCGTTGTAGCTTGTTAACCGACTGCTGGACAGCAAGGTGAAAATTAACCAACCTCTTGAGGGCATAAATAAACGCTCTATTGTTCTGGGGCAGGTCCCCTTCCCCGCTGAGAGAGTGGACCTCCACCTGATCCCAGGTTTTTGTCTCTTGGCTATTTTTTCCTCACCCGTGCCGCCACTCCTTCCTGGGCTACAGCAAGAACCCAGCGGATCCCTACAGGCTGCGGCCTCGGCAGGCCTTCAGCAAGAATCCTGTCAGGTCGGTTTAGCCAGAATCTTCCTTTCTCCACATTTCCTTAGTGACTTTCCACTCACTGACCTCACCCACAAACGGACAACAGCGTTGGCTGTGACATCGTGGGTGAGTCCCCGCCCATCGCGTGGGGATATAGGTCGCGGCTCTCCGGGTTCCCAGGCACACGCAGAGCACAGACCTCTGGGAGCCAATCTCTTTCCAGGCCCTGCTGGGCTACCGTGTGTCCATTTTATTATTCAAGAGACCAAGGAGAGACTCTGTAATCATCACTGCTACAACTAGAAAAGCAAGACACCTTTACTAACTAACCCTAAGCAAAATCAGCAAAACTCAAGTGAACTGGACAACAGGGCTGGGCCCCAGGAGCCTGGCGGCCTGTCATGGGTGCTATTTCCTCTGCTGCCCCCCTCAGGCCTGTGAAGCCCGTCAGTGTGTGTCCCCAGGTCACCAGGGGTAGCTCTGACCCTTGGCACCACCAGTTCAACCTACAGGACCGGGACTCAAGCCTGCCTGCCTTCTGCATGCTGCAGGGCTAGCTTAGGTTGATCTCTTTCAAATGAAGCTGTCGCTCAGTAGCAGAGTCCACGTCTCAGTAGCACACACACGTGAAGCTCACTAAAATACAGACACTTTTTAGAAGTCTAATTCTTCCAGAGACCTCCGAGAGAACCAGCCCCCCAGGCTGCATCTGCAGCCCCAGGGGGTGGTGCAGCAGCGACCCCATCCATCTGGCTGCAGTTGGTGGGACAGGAAGTGAAGGAAGCAGCTGTGAGCACACTGGGGCTCAAGGACAGGTGACATGGAGGGCACTCGGGAGGAGGCAGAGGCAAAGAGCGATAGCCTGAGGGCAGCACAGCCCAGAGCAACACGGGAGAGGGCGTCCCAGTGGGGGGTCGGGGGGGTCAGAGGCGCCATCTCTGGTCTTGCAGGAGGTGAGTGCTGGACCTCAGGACAGGTCACCAGCCTGGGCCTGGACCCCTGAGGACGGGCAGCCTTGACCAAGCAGTCAGCTGCACAGTGCTGTTTGCTCCATGTGGGGCCAGGCATGTAGCAGCCTCTGCTGTCTCCTGAGGGAGGGTACACTTTCCTGGGTTGACAGGTGCATGCACACCCAAGGTCCCCTGGCTGATCCTGGGCCAGGTTTCGGTGGGCAGAGGGTGAAGTGCAATGTGCAGGTGAAGGTGCCCTCTGGCCTCAATTCAGCCCTGGGGCTCGCCCTGGGCTGGCTTCCTCCTGGGCCAGCCAGCTGGGCTCTCCCCGCAGCTGCCACCGCCCAGCCCTTGCTACTCCCTACCACTCCCTGTAGAGGGCTCTGGCCGGGCCCTGGCAGCTGGGCAGTGAGAGCTGTGACCCAGCCGTCTCAGCCACTGAAATGCTGGGTTCCTACCACTCCAGGTAGGAAACGCCCCTATCTACTCAGCCAGGAAGCCCACGGCCACCCGCACTGGCTCCCTGATGTTCCTGGTCCTTCCTGCAGCCCAGCGGCTAAGGCATTAATGCTTCGTGGGAGCCTTAGGAAGCTGTCCTGGCAATCGCCTGCCCTAGCACGTGGCAGCATCCCTCCATCCCACACCCCTCTCTCTCAACACCTCTCAAAAGGAGGCTCCCAAGCGCCGCAGCTGCCCCTGAGGTCACTGTCCGGCCAGAGACACCAAGGACGACGAAGAGCCCGCCCGCGAACGCCCCCCCAGCCCCACAATGAGGAGAAGCAGCCTCACAGCTAGAAAGGCCCGACCCACGGGAGGGGACGCCCGAGTGCGCCAGGGGTTCTGGCGGGGGCTGCGGGCACAGAGCGAGACCACCTGAAGTGGGTGGAAGAGAAGGCTGGGAAGAGCCGCTCGGGGGAACCAACCCTGGAACCGACTCTGGAGGGGATCAGGTGCTCGGCAGGGAAGGGGGGAGGGGGAGGAGGGCGTGGAAGGACAGGGGCCAGAGGATAATTTGGCTTCAGATACTGGAGCAGCCACGGCAATGTGGGCTGGCGGTCATCAGGGGTCCAGAAGGAGCCGAGGCTGGAGTGGCCTGCAGCAGCAGCAGATGGCAGAGGGCTCCACCCAAAGCAGCCAGCTTGGGCATCCGCGCGAGGGTCGTCATACAGCGTGGTCGCTTGGGCTGGGCAGGGACATGCGCACCTGTGGTCCCAGTACACTGGGTGCTGAGGCAGGAGGATCACAAGTTCCAGCCCAGCTGTGGCAACCTAGCAACTTAGAAAAACCCTGTCTCAAAAATAGTGATAGAGAGTTCAGGAAGTCGCTCAGTGCAAAGGCTCGGGGGGCATTACCCCGGGTAGGGGTGGTCCCTTGCTGAGAGCAGGACCTCGTGGCTCAGCATTAGGGCTGGGGCTGGGGCTAGGGCTAAGGGTGGCTCGGCCCGCGGGGCAACACTGCCCCAAGGGCAGTAAGCGTCCTCTCTGAGCCCCTACCCCTCTCCTCCAGCCTGCGGGGTCGCGCCTACTACAGGGCCGAGGCGGCTCCCTGCGACCTGGCTCTGCAAGTCCCGGCGGGTGTTTGTGGGCCCCTGCTGCCCTCTACAGACAGCATGTAGAACCGCAGGCACCCAGGCCCTCAGCCTCCGCCCGGAGACTTGGTGGAAGGGAAACCCGCTCAGGTCCTGTCGGGAGCCCTGCAATGACAGGTGTCCAGCGTTGTGCGCCATCTCAGAGACCTCGCTTGTCCCTGCCTCGGGCTGATAAGGGCACAAGAGTGTCACTCGTAGTTGAGGGCTGGACAGAGGTACTGAAGTGCCCAGGACCAGCCACTAAGGACAGAGCAAGCATCTAGGCCCCCGGGCCCCGCCTCCTGCCCTGGCCAGGCCTTTTCCTTTGCAGGACCCGTCTGCCAGGGCTCAGCTCCCTGCATCCTGCACCCTGCCCTGCAATTCCAGCTATTTCTCCTTCGCACTTCAGGAGACTGTGCCCTCTTGCTGCTTGCTCGTGTACCACCTGCCTCCCTAGGCCCAGCCCCCAGACCGTTAGACTGCGTTCCTCCGGCACTCTGCTTGGGGCCCTCAGTGCGAAGTGGAAACCTCAATCAAGGAAAACCTCTCCAGTAACCGTCTGGCCCCTGCAGCATCTCCCTATCGAGCCTGAGCGCCTCTAGAAGGCTGTGGTCCCTGCTGGGCCTTCCCACCCGGGCTTCTGTCCCGGCAGAGCATGCTGTGGCTTTACCAGCTCTGAGCCGGCCACCCTATGCACCAGGCCTCCCTCGCCTTTCTAGCAGCCCTAGCTCCTGCCTGGAGCAGGGCTGAACATCACGTTGGGGTCACAAACCTCTCCCTTTGCCAGGGTGCCACTCACGTGGACCAACAGGACCTCAAGGAGCAGTCTTCCTCTGGACACCTGGGGCTTTGGGGAGGTATGGATCTTGGGGTGCTGCACTGGTCAGTGGCTTCACCCACGTGGTAAGCTCCTGGCTTCTGTGCACTGAGGGGGTCGGGCCTGCTGGGAGGTAGTCATGGCGTGGGACCTGGCAGGGTGCATCCTCATCCCCAGCTGCTCCGTCCAGTCTGTGCTTCCTAGCTGCCCAGAGGTGAGCAGCTGTCCTCCACCCAGCCCTCCTTCCACCAAGCCGTTTCAGACTTGGAGCCCTGAACCATGCAGGAGACCAGGAGCCCAATAAACCTCCCTTCCACTTAGCTGTGGCACCGGTACTTTGTCCTGGGGATGGGAAGGTGATGTACAGGAGGCCCTCCATGGGGCAGCTGGCCCTGAGGAGTGGGTGTGGTCCTGCCTACCTCTGAAGCCTGTAGGCTTCTCCTGCCCCCATTCCCACTCAAGACAGAGAGCAGTGATTGTGTGAGGACAAAACCAGGTGGCCTGGCCACACCGGTCATCCTGAACATCCCCAGACAAGTCCCAGCAGCACTCGGGGTTCTGCCAGAAGTGCTTTTACGCTGCCCAGCCATCCTCGCCCACTCAGGAACAGAACCGGACCTCAACCAGAAGATGCAACAGAAGGGCTGGGGCTGGCTGGTGTGGGGTTGTTAGGACAAATTCTGTCTGGCCTGCTCCTGTAAGAGCCACAGCTTGGAACCTAGAATCCAAAATCCTGGTGGACTGCAGGGCCTTGGGTTTCAGTAAGTGACCCTCTGTTGGCGCTGAGGGCCAGTGGGGTTGCCAGTGAGGGAGGAGGCAGGGCCCTGGGCCTGCTGCTGCCAGGAAAAGGGCAGGCAACTTGGCAGCAGTTGCTCTCAGTTGGTCTCGAAGCCGTACTGCTATTGTAAATCCTGGTTATTGCAGCATTTGTTTCCCCAAGTTGTTCCAGCTGAGTTGTGGACAGCAGCTGGATTGAGTCAAGTTTTCTTATGAGCAGAAGGGTTCCTAGCTCTTTGCTCACCCAAGGGCTACATGCACTTAAGGTCCTAGCCCTCCTTCTGCCCAAGCCAGGCTGAGCAAGGTCCTGGGCCCAAGACCCTGAGCTACAGGGCAGTCACAGTTGATTCCTGCGCTCTCAGTGGACAAGTAGCCCCACTTGGTGTCAAGAATTAATGGAGCTGTGCATAGTGGTGTACATCTATTCCCCAGCACTTGAGAGGCTGAGGCAGTAGGATCTCAAGTTTGAGACCAACCTGGGCTACATAGCAAATTGAAGGCCATGAGGAAGAGGTTGGAATGATGACAAAGGCTTGAGCTTGGTTTAAGTTCCTCAAGTATTCGTAAAAACCCTCAGGTATGAGCAGGTTTCTGCAGCCTGGGCCATGCTAAAGCTGCCTGGCCCTGTGCAATCTGCTACAGTGAACATTAGTGTGTTTCCGTTATAAAATGCCTTTTCTCCCTTCACAATCTGTAACCCAAGTGTTAACGCAACCTCCAAGCTGTGCACTGGCAGACATAGTGCTTTCATTTCTCTCCAGATGCGGGTATGCTCAGCCTGTCTTCCCAGGACTGGCACCGCAGAGACCACAAGCAGACCCAGCAGCTCCAGGCCACGTGGCGCGCTCAGGGCTGTGGGCCGCAGCCTGTAACTGCTCGGCCAGGGAACTGTCACCTTCCTCAATAGCTTGCTGGTAACAGAAAATCTTAGAAGCCTGTGGTGTCAAGGCCCGGAAAAAACAACAAAACCGGCGTTGGCTAGGGGAAAAAGTTCTACTGGAAAAGGTGCCATTGACCAAGCTGCCAAGGACCCTGGGCAGCACCGGGCATTGCACAAGAAGGAGATGGGTGGCATCTCTGGCCCAGTCATGGCTCACACCGAAACGCAAGGCAGCATGGTAGCCTGCTGCTAAAAATCCTTAGTAACACTTTTTAATATACAAGAATCAAAAGTACAGCAGTTTTACAATGTAGGAAAATTTAATACATACTATATAAACAACATTATTTACATCAGAAATCACTAGGACAGTGGCATTTTTCACAAATATAAATTAATTACTGTTTAGTCAACAGGTTTAAAAGTCCACAACTTTACAATAAAGAAAACCACCTGTCCCCAGTGAATGGGGCACAGATGGACTAAAGCAGCCTGGACCCTTGGCGTGGCTCCTCGCCCCGGCCACCTGGCCAGCAAGACCACTGTGCTGGGCCCGGGCTACCACTCCTGCTGACAAGTGGATTTGGTCGTAGGACTTCAGTGTCACCATGTGAAATCCTAGTGAACACCCTCGCACCGCAGGGCCTGCACATGGGGCCGGAGCATCTGCAGGGCAGCGTGAGGCATGCTCAGGTGTCCCTCTGAAGGGCTAAGGAATGACTGAACAGAGAGGACAGCAGGCCTGGTGCCATGGGGCCCGGCTCCCCGAGGGCCCAGCCTCAGCCTGAGCTTCACCTGTCCTGTCCTGGGCTATCATGCATCAGGTCCATCCTTGTTTACCTCGGGTTTTGGTGATGGTCACTCCCTCCTCACTTCATCCACTCTATCTCCACCAACAATGCAAGAGCTTATAGCCAGGACCCACGGAATCCGGTCCTCCAACTCCTGGGCAGCTTCTCCCACTCACACATGAGAGAATTCCTACCTGTGCAAACTTCTGTTGTGATTTCAGCATACGCTGCTCATACTGATTTAAATCAATGAAGAAGTGCTTCCTTTCTACCAACTCACTCCAGATATCCTGCAACACCTACCGCAGATATTCACAGGGGCACGCTGTCCTTTCTGAAGCAATGTAACACTGATCTGGCTGATACTGCCTCCTGCTACATCGTATGGCACCAAAGTCCTGAATGTGAACAAAAGGGAAGTTTCTCTTTCCTCATGAGGAGACATCTTTGGGAATAACTTGCATTTCCTATCAACTGGAGAGAAAAACCTTGGTGAGTTGGTGCAACAATCAGGGGCCCTGCAAGCCACCCTAGCCTTGCTCTTTGGCTTGGGCAGGAAAAACATGGGGAAGTAGTATAATCATCAAGAAGTTCCACCTCTGGTTTCCTTTTCACCCTGTAGCCAAGGTGGAGAATGAATTCCCCACCTTCTCCAAGCAGTCACTGGGCTCTGCTGGACATGAATGTACATGGCACAGCTAGCAACCCAAGTACCATGAGATGAGAGGCGCTGCAGAGACGCAGGGTCTGGGAGCACTGGCCCAAGCACCCTGCATCTGTTCCCTGGGGAGACACTGCCAGCAGGTCTCAGTGGAGGTGCTAATGGTGCCGCCCAGGACAAAGTTTGCAGAGTCAGTTCAGTAGGTTTAAGCCTGCACACGTGCAGGGGCAGAGCATTCATCAGCTCTGAGTCTGGACACTTGGAGGCACACTGTTCCCTAGGTTTGTCAGGGTTTCTGTCTCCATCTACAAAGGCTTTGGATGCTTTAAGAATACTGGCAATCTATACTGAAAATGAATTTTTAGAAGGCCCCACCATGAGTACACTGAAAGAAACCCGCTTCATGATGTGACTGCCCAGCCCCTAGATCTGACTCAGTTCAACTCAAGCATGATTCTTACCACCCGTAAGCCAGCCACCCTGGCCTCAGATGCTTCCTGTCTTGGAAAACAATTAACGTAGGTTTATACTTCACAGCTCTTACTCTAAGAGAAACCGAGTTAAACTCTGACCTCCAGCTTGAAGTGGAATCTTGCTCACCACAGGTAACTGAATTCTGTCTGAACAGCCCACAAACACCAGATGTATGGTTCTGTTCAGCCCACTTCCTCGAGCTATGCAAAGGAACTAACCCAGAATGCAGCTGCAGTTGCTGGCCCATGCAACACTGAAGGTGCCCGTCGCTCGCGTGCTCGCCTCCCCCACAGGGGACCCTGCCTACTACCTTTCAGGGGGCCCACCCCAGCTGTGAGCAGCTGGCGGGTTGGCAAGCCCACTCTGCTTACCCTCTCCTTCCCTTCTCACCACAGGTGTCAGAGGTCTGCCAGGGATTCCTGTTCCCTGGCCACATTACCCCTTTCCGGACCCCCTACACCCCTCGGCTCACTCCCCCATCAATGAGACCCATGCTGACACCAGTGCTGCCTAACAGTACTCAAAGTCAGCCAGGGACCTGACTCTCCCCAGCAGAGAGGGAAAAAGAAGGCCCGCCCAGGAGACCAAGGCTTTGAAATATAAAAAGACAGCAGGGAACTAGTGTCGGCAGGGAGGAGGCAAGGCGGAAGGCGCTTCCCTCTCTTTATCTGGCCCTGGACCCCACCCCACCCTGTAGGTTTCACATGTGGGCCGAGTGTCTCACTTCTCCCAGGACACAGTGGAAGGGTGCCCCTGCTCCTCTCCCAAGTCTTAGATGTGAGACCCCACCCTACCCTCAACCCCATCCCGCCCCCGTCAGCAGCATCCGTTACATCATAGTGAACCAATCACACACTGTCCAGCAGGTCTTGGCAGCCTTCATGCACCAGTGCCTTCCCCTGACCACTGTGCCGAGGTCCAGGGGACACTGAACCTTGCAACAAGACATTCATGACTGAGAGATCCCCGATCCCTTCAGTGGAGAACAGCCCAATGAAGCTGGTATGTAAAAGTCACGGCTCTTCCTAGCACCCATTGAGGTGGGCGGCCTGAGCCAGGCTGGAGCTGGGGGAGGGGCAAAGTGCAGGAGCGGTGCACAGGCCACAGCCGGCCACCGAAGGCCTCTGCTCCCTGAAGCACTCCCGGGCCGGTGAGGGCCGGCGGCAGCACGTCCAGAAGCTCCACCTCAGTCCCCAAACCGGCCACCAATCCAACGTGTCCACGTGTTTGATGACTCCTGCGCTCCCCCAACCCAGCTGTCCTTTATGTTTTCCGAATGTTCCAGTTATAATCTGGGTTGTTTTTCTGTTCTAGTGATCTCTCTAAAGGAGACCTGTGATCCAGGGGGGACTTGGACTCATGAGGAGATTTTTGAGGAGGAGGTGAACGAGGATCTGAGCCTGTGGGGTGCAGTGGGGGCAGCGGCTGTTTATATTCCCCCAATTTGTCTGTGTGGAAAGAGCGGTAATGGTCTGAGGGTCCCTGGCCATGGTAGCCCATCGGGGGGCGGTGATCAGACATTCTTCGGAAATCCTGCTGGTGGTAATTCTGAGGCCTGAACTCATCGGATCGCCTCCGCTTGGAGTCATGATGGTGTCTGAAAGAGAGGTACAAGGATCAGTTGAACGTCCAAAGCCAGATTTTCATCCACCTCTTTTTTTTTTTATGTGGTGCTGGGCCTCGCACGTTAGGCAAGGGACCTGCCAAGCCTCCCCCACCCTCCCATCCGCTCTTCTCCCATCCGCTCTTCGTCATCTGCTTCCTCTTGTACTCAGTGGACTAGCAATCAAAAGTTAAATAAATGAAAAATAAAAATAGTTGGGCGAGATGGCACACTCCTGTAATCCCAGCAGTCTGGAGGCAGAGGCAGGAAGACTACTGTGAGTTCCAAGCCAGCCTGGGCTACACAGTGAGTTCAAAGCCAAAAAGAAAGTTGCAATAGTCATTTCATATTTACTGGCAAAATACACCACATGAGGCCAGTGTGTTTTCTCTACATGGTGGCCGCCCTCAGACGTAGGGTGCACTTCTCCTACTTTTATTTGTCCAAACTTGCTCTGCAGAGCCTGTTTCTTTTCCTACTTTAATAAATCTTTGCTACAATATTAAAAAAAATTACATCCTATGAAATGACATGCAATACATCAGATCAATAGTGGTACAAGTATACACATGAACAGTTACCACTGATTTTGTAAACTGTGTCCCTCTTAGAAAATAAAACTGTAAATATTTTCATAGCCTTTACCCACACTCAGGAGAAATGACCCATACAAATTATTTCCAAGTTAATGGTAACAGCAAAAACCAGTCAACAGTAAAGACTAATAAAATTATTTTTAGATTGGTGTTCAATGAGAAGAGAATTTTGTAACTTAATGGTAACAGCAAAAACCACAGTCAACAGTAAAGACTAATAAAATTATTTTTCAATTGGTGTTCAATAAGAGAATTCAGATTTTTAGCCTAGACCCTGATACACTTCCTGTTATACCATTAAAATAGAATCTGTACAACTCACTAAAAAACAAGACTTGAATAGATATTGCTCAGAAAAATCCCACACAAATGGTCAATAAGCCCAGAACAAGATGTGCAACCTCAATAACCAATAGGGAAATGCAAAACAAACCCACAATGTTACCCTTTCATTACCTCTTTAAGCAAAGATAGCTTCTTTAATAAGTGGTGCTGGGAAAATTGGATATCCACATGAAGCAGAATGAGTCTAGATAGACTCATAAATCTCACCATGGAGTAAACTAAAATCAAAATGAATCAAAGATCTAAGTAGTAAACAGAAATACTTAATCTGCTGGAAGATAAAAGTTTGCCAGCTACTCCTCAAATTAAAGAACTAAAAAAAAAAAAAAAAGACTCCCCAAAATAAAAGATCAGTCAAAAAATGGGCAACCAAAATGAACAGACACTTCCTCAGAAGTAGAACAAATGGCTAATAAATAAATTTTAAAATGCCCATTAGTGCTGGCCATCAGAAAAATGCAAGTTAAAATTAATACTAAGATACCTCTTACCCCAGAAAGAATGGCTATCATTAAAAAAAAAAAAAATAGTTGAATGCTGGTGAGGATGAAGAGAAAAAGGAACTGTTCTACACTGTTGGCAGGAATGAAAACTAATACAACCACTTACAGAAATCAGTGTGGAGATTTCTCAAAAAGCTAAAACTAGAGATTCCATTTGATCCAGCTATCATCCTTCTAGGGATCATCCCAAAAGAGTTAAAACCATCATATTACAGGGTTACATGCAAACCATGTTTACAGCACTACAATTTATTTAACTAGACTTGGAAACAGTGTAAATGTCCACCAACAAATGAACAAATCAAATGGTATTTGCACACAATGGAGTACTGTTCTGCCAATAATGATGGACCCGAGGCTCCCTGGGCAAGTGGGACAGCCTGAGAATGCAACCCTACATGAAGTGGTTCATACACACAAGCTAAACACAATGTCTCACATATGAGAAATAAGCACTAGACAGACAGATGCATAGATAACAGGGAAAAGCTTAGATACTTCCCCAAATTACCTATGCCACTTGTTTCAAACATACTCTAATATATACAGTAGTTTAGTTCATTTATAGTACTAGTTTATCTTCATTGAAAAGGAAGTCTTTTGCTATTACCTGTTTGTGGCTTCTTTGTAAAAATCTTTTTGGCCTATTGTCTTGTATTCTGAATAACTACTTTAAATATAATGATACACAGTGTAGTAACAATTGTTATTCTCTTATTATCTTGTTATTAAATTCTCTTCTAGTTTTTCATAAAATAAAAATTTAATACAGAAACAAAATAAAACTAGCACCTATCTAGCAACTATGTAGATATGACAATTCTTTTGTAGAAAAAAAACAAAACCCAGGGCTAAAGTATTCCCTTGGAACTGAAAAACTAAGAAAAGATACATTTTAAGGACAAAAAAATTACCATTTCACATATACTATGATGGCTACATTTTTTAAATAATGGAAATAAGTGCTGGAGAAGACATAGAAAAATTACAACTTTCATATATTGCTGGTAGGAATATAAAATGATCCAACCTCTGTGGAAAAGACTTTAGTGGCTCCTAAAATGTTAAAGAATTACAACCTGACTTAGTAATTCTACCCCCAGATACACAACCAGAAGAGCTAGAAACCCATACTCATACACTAATATTCACTGCAGCACTATTCTCAACAGCCAGAAGAGCTTCTCCCAAATGAGCAGACAAACAGAAGGTGGGGCTGCGCACATCCATGTGGACACACAGCAGCGTTCAGTCATAAAGTGGAATGACAATGATACAGGGCACCATGTGCATCAACTTTTTGTTCCGGTGCTGGGAATCGAACTCATGACCTCAGGCTTGCCAGGCAAGCACTTAGGCCGCTGAGCTATATGCCCAGAATGTGCATAAACCTTGAAAACATGAGGGTCCCTTCTACATGAAATGCCCAAACAGGCAGATCTACAGTGATAGAATACAGATCAGTGGTTGCCAGGGACTGAGAAAGAAGAAACAACGAGAAACAACAGCTTCTGGTTAGAGTCCTCCTTGAGGTGATAAAAGCAGTGTGGAAATACACAGAAGAGGTGGCTGCATAACACTATGGACGTGCCAGTGACACTGCACTTTTCACTTTAAAATGCTTTGTTTATGCAGTGTCAATTTCAGAGACCCACAGAGAGTGAGAAGTTGAGTGACTTCAGGTTCCAGTCAAGATAAGAGTGGTAAGGACCAGATTTACTCTCCTACTTAAACAGCCAGGACCAAAACAAACCAGACCTATGGTGTTTAAGACACAGATAAAGAGCAGTGCTCCATGAGGGACAGACGTGAAGAGATGAGTCTTCCAGCAGCTCCAGTCACAACCCTCTAAGACTGTGGCCTCGAGAAGGAGAAAGGTGTGGAGAGGCCATGGGCTGCCCGGGAACCAAGGCAGGCAGCAGTGTGATAGCAGGGAGACCTGCATGGAGAACGAAGGCTGCAGACCTGCAGAGACCCTTCGAGGGCACAGCTGGGCAGTGCTGCGGGCCCACGTGGGGAACCGCCCCAGGCCAGGGAGCAGACGCAGCGGTGTCCGTCCTCACCAGCCACACAAACCCGACTTGAGGGCACTGGGCCCACTGCAGGGGTGGCAGCAATTAGCCCTCGACTGAGCACGACTCCAATTCCACACAGCAGCTTGTCAGCAAGACCTGGAAGGGTCAGCGCTTCCAGGTAACCTGTGTCTTACCATAAAGTTTCAGAATACTTATAGAAATACAAAAAGCACTCCACAAGGTAAGCTTTACCTGGCATCCAATCAAAACTGCCAGGCATGGAAAGCACCAGGGCAGTAAGACCTATGAGAAGATCAATCAAAAAAGTCCAACTCAAAATTATATAATCAATTAGCAGAAAAGGACATTAAAATAGCTTTGCTGACTATATTTCAGATTTTGGAAAGTTACATACATGGAAGATTTTTTTAAAAAAAGGAAAGGAGGAGGGGAAGGACCCAAACACAAGGTTTAAGCAATAAAACTACTATTTTTGAAATGTAAACTATCCTAGATAGTCCCACAAGGTTAGACATTAAAAAAGAAAACACTAATAAGCTTGAAGATGTAACAATAGAAACAACCTAAAATGAAACAAGAAACAGTTTTGAATAAACTGTGAGAAAACATTAAGCAAAATAAATGTAAGTAAAACTAGAATTTTACTAGAGAAACAATATATGAAGAATATGGAAAAAGTTTCTAAGTTTTATGGGTATGATAAACCTACAAATCCCAGCAGCTCAACAATTCCCAAGCACAAGAAACATGAAAAAAAATATATATCATAAATGAGGATTAAAAAGGTGGCACTGCATACAGAACAAACGGATTCCTGTCGTCCTTCTTTTGGTAGTCCTGGGGATAGAACAGGGCTTCATGAACACCAGGCAGGCACGGTACCCTGAGCCACCTCCCCAGTCCAAACGACAGCTTTCTCACCAGACATAATGCAGTAATACAGTACTGAAAGAGACTTGTTAATCTAAAAATTTATAGCCAGCAAAAACATCTTTCAAAGATGAAGGCACAACAAACTCCTTATTAGACATAAATCCTAAGGTGAGAGATCTTATCACTGGCAGACCCATAGAAAAACAAAAGTCCTTTAAGCAGAAGACAAATGATACCCGACAGAAACACAACGGATCAACACAAACGAAAGCAGAGCAAGTGCCCACCGGAGACAGACAATACAGACAGGCAGCAGTGATGTTAATGGTTCCTCCTTTTTCTTGTTTTCGGGTTGTTGTTTTTCTGTAGTGGTTCCTTCTAAGGAGACAGCTTATAGGCAGCAGCTGCTGCTCAGCTAATGCAGCCTGAGTTTCCAGATCTTCTAAATGATATCAGGACACTGACAAGTTATGTACACAATATCCCTAACCTTAAATTCAAGTACAATCCAAGCAAAGCTTGTCATCATCCCAGAGAAAACCAGAACTAAGAGATCAAATACATAGCCAAGTCCTGCATCTAGGAGGAACAGGTGAAACCATCCCATAATGGCTACTCTCACACTTCAAACCACGGCTGACCACACAAGCCACGGGTGGTGCTGCACAGCAGGAGAGAGCACACAACTTCTACGGGGTCTGACTCTCTGCCAAGAGGAAGGCAAGGCCCACAGGGTGGAACCCATCTCAGAACCCCTGCCACCTAACATGGCTGAAAGCGAGTGCAAAGCTTAACTACATTCATTGCTGCCTCCAGTATTTTATGGCCACCACTTAGTAGGTTTCCTTAAAGGTAAGCGAAAAACTTTTCTTGCTCAGGTGAAATAAATCACAAATAATTCCTATGACCCAAAGAACAAAACATAAAGCCTATAACCTAGCATTCACCCCACCTGTTCATCTTCTGGGTGATCTTCCAAGAGGCAGGAGGCTCTTTCCTGGCCTAAGCCTGGGGTACCTATTCCACTCCTCTCTGCCTACCTGACTCTCCAGGCCAGATCAAGAATCACTGGCCTCTCCTCTTCCTCAGCCCACAGTAAAGCTCCCAATCAGAGGAAAGTCTCAGAACTCCCCACTTCCAACCATCACCCAGCACACAGTGAGTGGCAGCTGGTTTTCATCAAGACTTCTCTCCAGCCCTCTGAAGATACCTGGACAGCACTGACACCTGACCAGACTGGCACCATGACAGACAAACCACTCAGTGAACCACCTGACAAACAGATACATGTGTGCACACACCACCACCTTCCCCTCCTACAGACAGTCAGTGCCTGTTGTCACAGAACTCCGCACACCTGTCATAGTAGTCTCTATGGCCCCGGTGGTCTCGGTCGCTGCTGTACTGATCGTATGGCCTCTTCCTGGATAGATTGTTGGGCCGATAGCTTCCAGAACGGTGGGCGTCCATATGTCGCCGGTCACCATAGTGGTGGTCCTTGTACCAGTGCTGTTCGTACTGATGGTGCCGGTCGCTACCCCAGGGTGGATTGTTATTGCCAGCACCATAGTTGAACTTTCTTTCCCTCTGCCAGTCTCCTCGATCTGCAGGAAAAGAGTGATCTCATGACTTCAAGAAATGGCCGAGTGTGACTTTCAGTAAAGTTTGAACTAAAAGGCTGACACATGTTATAGACAATACACTTCTTCCTTTTTGACTTTGTTGCTGCTAGTTAACACACCAGTAATAAGTCCTAACCTTCTGCCCTCTCCACAAGAAAACTCACCACCTGTCTTCTCTTAAAATCCTAAGAACTACTGCTTTTCATGTTCTATACTTGCTTACTTCCCAAACTGTGGCAGACCCTTCAACGATTTTACTCAAAAAATCAAACCCAAACAGTAGCTGGGAAAATACTTCTACAGCTTTACAGTAGTACAACAGTCCATTCACACATCCAATTTTTTTTGCCCTGTGATACTGTAAGTTGTGCTTGGTTTCTGACAATCTCCCTCTACCATACTTACTAAGTCTACTCTTCTTCCCTAGACTACAACAAAAAAACAGGCCTCCCCACTCCTGTGCAAAGTAATTCCTCTAACTCTGGATTAGGACAAACTAAAATCTATTTAACTTGTGTTGCCTCTCTTTTCCCCTCAGAAAAACACACATACTAGACTCAGAAAAGGTGGTAATGTCACAGAAGCCCAGGGATGGAGGCTGTGGTGTGTGAACTACAGCCCCCAAGGTTTGTGTCTAGCTGAACCTGTGACTACTTGGAAACAGGCTCTTACAGAGGCAGGTAAGGACCTGGAGATAAGACCACCCTGGATATAGATTGGGCTGTAAATTCAAAACAGCTTTTAGAAAGAAAGGCAGAGAGACCCGAGACACAGAAGCAGCTCCCTGTAAAGACACAGGTGCTGTAAGTTAAAGAAGGCCCAGCACTACTAAGACAGAAGAAAAGTACTGCAATGGATTCCCTCAGAGCCCACAGAAGGAACCTACTCTGCTGACAATTCCACTGCAGATGTCTCACCTAAAATATGAAGAATTAAGCCACCCAATTCAAGGAACTTTATTTGGAGCCCAAGAAATATTGGGAATTAGTTAGAAGGAACTATGCAGAGTCATGGAAAATTCATCTTGCACCTTCCTTTGTCAAGATCAAAAACATACCACCAACCAACGCGGCTACTCTTTTTGTGTGTGTCTTTTTGAGACAGGATCTCACTATGCAGTTCAAGCTGGCCTTAACTCACTTTGTAGCCCAGGCTGATCTCGAACTCACAATGATCCTGCCTCAGCCTCCTAAGTGCTGAAATTACAGGCATG
Source organism: Dinomys branickii (assembly GCA_004027595.1). Lineage (NCBI taxonomy): Eukaryota > Metazoa > Chordata > Mammalia > Rodentia > Dinomyidae > Dinomys > Dinomys branickii. Next base: position 31,576 of record PVLD010003500.1, on the reverse strand, counting down.
CACCACGACGCCTGGCTTATTTGTGTGGGTTGTTTTTTATTTTATTTTTTGATGGCTACTCATTTTTCTACACAGCCAAGCTATGCCATCAGAGAACACATGCAGTTCATACACTGATCTATTAATAAAACATACTGTCATCCAGTAATTTAAGTTTATTGTTGACCACAGAGCTTCTGACTATTCAACCTAAAAAAAATTAACAACAAAAAGACTACAACATGTAAGGATCGTTTGAAGACAGCTTCAAATTAAATGGAAAGATTTCAGAGTGTTAAAGTCTGTGGCATAGTATAGATGCCTACAACTCAAGCCAAGTCATTTATTTCCAGAATAAATCAAGCTGCTTTTTCTTCTTCAACCCTCTTACCGTAGGTCACGGGTTAGAGAATACTGAGCTACTAACATGTTCCCATCAGCTTGAACCATCAGTAGTACAGGCATGACTATTCCATCAGGCAGCCTGTAACAATGAAGGTAGAAGTGGTACAGTCATCAGCGTACCACACCAGGGGTCCAAATTGCCAGGCAGCAAGACATGAGAATCACACTCCCATCCCGAACACGTTAAAGGGCTAGGTGACAAATCCAAGGTTTACATTAAAAAATGCTATAACCTAAACAGGAAGTTCTTTTGAAAGATTCAGAATACAAGTAAGTACAATAACACAAAACCAGCCTAGTATCAAAAGGTAAGTATATCTAATATGACTTGATCTAAGAACATGGATGTATCTCTCAATCATCCTGTACAGGAGTAACATAAGAGCTTTGTGATTCTGAGTACAGAGGTCAAGAAATATCTGAGCCTCTGCCAGGAAAAAGACCACTACTGCTGGGATGAAAAGCCAGCAGAGCTCGCAGGGGTGCAGTCTGGGTGGGTGTCTGTAGACACGGGGACAATCGAGCCTACAGCATTCGATGAACCTCTGAAAAGCAGAGCAGTCTGGGGACACACTCGCCATATGGAGGAGACACAGGTTAGAGGGCGAGCTGTGCAGGAGGGACGGTTAAGGCCCAGGACAGCAGTGAGCCCGAGAGGAGCCAGGCTAAGAGTGTAGCTTGCACTCCGTGTGCCCAGGGAGGAGCCACCATCTAAAGCTTCCCCAAGCTGTGAAACACCATGTGCCCTATTTAAGCAAAACTAAGCATGTCAAAGGACAGCTCTGTTATAACCGAAACAAAGATGGAGGAAAAAAGCATATAATAGCAAAACTCAAAATTATTAGATATTAAAGAGGCTGGGAGGCATTGAAGATTTTAAAATAACTATACTTGTTTTTGAAAAGATGGAAAAAATGGATTTTTTTCAAAAATCGTGAGAATTTTATCAGAAGACTTCAATGTAGTTTTTGTTTGTTTTTGTCTTTTTGAGACAGGGTTCACTATGCAGTTCAGACTGGCCTTGAACTCACTTTGTAGCCCAGGCTGGCCTCAAATTCACAGCAATCCTCCTGCCTCAGCCTCCTGAGTACTGGGATTATAGGCGTGTGCCACCACGCACAGCCTAATGTAAATTTTTAAAACTTTCAGAACTTAAGTTTAGAAAGAAATGTATTTTGTTACGGAATATTTGAATCTCTGTAAAATAAATTTTATACTATGTTTGAAGCAGACTTTTGTTTTGTTTAGAGAGGATCTCATCATATAGTCCACACTGGCTTCAAGCTCATTATGTAGCCCAGCTTGGCCTTGAGCTTGTGACAATCCTCCTGCCTCAGCATCCCAAGTACTGGAATTATAGGCATGTGCCACTATATCCAACCTGAGGCAAACTTTTTAAATCTTATTCTGTATTTTTCCCTTTCTTATTTTTGTCTTTAAAAGTAACTCAAGCTTACTGTAAACTGTGAAGCAGCAGGTAGTAGGTAAGTCACTAACTTCTTCAATCAGTCACCCTGCATTACCAGCCTAAGGTAATGGTTATTAAAGAGTTAGACCCGTATGGTGGCATATGCCTATAATCCTAGCACCCAGAAAGCAGAAGCAGAAGCAGAAGGATCACTGTGAGTTCAAGCATGGGCTACAAAGTGAGTTCAGGGCCAGTCTGAACTGCAGGGTGAAACTCTCTCAAAAAGCAAAAAGTCAGAAGTATTTGTTTTCACATCTTTCTGACGCTCAAATATATTACTCAAATATAAACTATGGAAACTAGTTTGATGCTTCAACAAAAGCCAAACAGAATTACCATGTGAATCAGTAATTCCACTCCAAGGTATGTATCCAGGGCTGTGAATGTAACCCAATGGTAGAGCACTTGCCTAGCATGAATAAAGACCTGGGTTCAATCTCCAGCACAATAAAACACAGATCACACTCTTAAAATATTCTCACACAAATGTCTACATTAATATTATTTACCAGTTAAAAGTTTAAAGTATCCAAATGTCCATCAATGAATAAAACATGGTATACCTATACAATGGAATATTATCCTGCCATAAAAAGAAACAGAGTACTGACACATGATACAATGTGAGTGAACCTTAAAAGCATGTAAAGTGAAAGAAGAGAGTCACAGATCACACAGAGTTTACAGGAGATACTCAGAATGGGCTAATCCACAGAGATGGATACAAAGTGGAAGCTGAAGGGTTGGAGGAATGGGAAGTGGGAAGAGGCTGCTTAATGGTATAGGATTTGTATTAGGGTGACAGAGAGATTTTCAAACTAGATACTGGTGGCTGTGTGTTACTTTGTTTACTAGGAACACTGAATGGTTCTTTTACAAATGGTGACACTTACGTGAATGTCACCTCAATAAACCTGAAAGTATGCACAAGCCCACACACATGAACACATGGGCTTTGATATTCGATACTGCTTGTTTTTGCAACTTTAATTTAGAAAAGGTAGCTTATTGTTACAACTTTTCCTTTTCACAGGTACCCAAAGAGCTTATTGCTGTCAAATGCCTGTGTGATTAGATATTTCAGATTATTTTCTAGAAAGACTGCAACCGTTCCTAGTCAGAAATATTCCTACTTTTAGCAGACAATATACATTTCTCCTTTTTAAAATTTCTTTGCTAATCTGAATGGGTTAAAAAAACTGCTAAAATTATTCTTGTTTTAATTAATACTTCCTTAGTAACAAGGTTGGTCATTTTGGCAGTTTGAGTTCTCTTCTGATGGAATTCTCTATCCCTAAGTGTTACAAATGGTAACACTTTTCCACTTTTTTTTAGAATGCCCAAGGTCTACAGAATTTACTCTTTTCCTAGTCAAATCTCTAAAACTTTAATTCCATCTATTTGAGCACTGTTTCATAAAAATAATTTCTAAAAAAATTTTAACAAAAAAATATTATGTATGTATCATGTACATGTTTTGAAATGTGTGTAATTAAGGAATGGTCAAATTTTATCCAACTACCACACATTATTTTCATACTTATTTTTTGGAGTGAGGTCATTAACATCTCTCAGTGGTTTTGCAAGAAGATAATACACAGTTATTAACTACAGTCACCATTTGTACAACTAATCTCTTGAGTTTATTCTGGAGGTTTAACTGAAATTTTGTATTCTTTGACCATCATTTCCTCCAAATCCACTCCTGGCTCTTCAGGCCCTGGTAACCACTGTTCTACCACTAATTCAACTATACTGAAATCACATAGTATCTGTCTTTCTGTGCCTCCTTTCTAGAAGTGAGCATAATAAAGTCCTCTGTGTTCATCCACATTGTTATGTCAGGATTTCTCTCTCTCTCTTTTTTTTTTTTTGAGACAGGATCTCACTGTGCAGTTCAGGCCTGGCCTTGAACTCACTATGTAGTCCAGGCTGGCCTTAAACTCACGGCAAGCCTCCTGCCTCAGCCTCCTGAGTACTGGGATTACCACAACACCCAGGTAGGATTTCATTCTTGCCGCATAGTATTCCATTGTGTACATGTGCCACATTTTCTTCACCCACGCATTTGTTGGTGGACAGTTGAGTTGATTTGGTATCTTAAATTATAAATAAACCCACTACAATAAACACAGAAATACAGAAATCTCTTCAATATATATGGTGTGATCAAAAACTATAGTTTAAATATTTCCAAAAAAAAAATACAGTAAAAGACACATTGCCATTATCCTCCCTCAAAAATACTCCTGTCTTTAGTTGCATTGTTGTAGCTGCTTCAACATCCTGAATCAGTTCAAAACATTTATCTTTCAGGATCTTTTTTATTTGAGGGAAGAGCTGCAACAGCAGACCTGGTAAATAAAGTAGACGAGACACAACATACTGTTTTTACAACCCAGCCTTCCCACTGGATGGCACTCACCAGCAGCATCCACCATACTTTATCACATTCATAAAGACACAAGAGGACTTCCAGAGCTGCTTCAGAAAGTGACAACAAGATAAATGTATTCTTGGAGAGGGGCTATAATTTGGAGCAGACTGATAGTAATGTGTCTTTTACAGATTTTACAAATGCGCCCCCCATATTCTTTTATCACCCCTTGTACTGATTTCATTTCCTGTGGATATATACCCAGTAGTGTGGGTCATATGGTGGTTCAAGTTTCAGTTCTGTTAGCAACGTCCACACTCTTTTCTATGACTGTACCAATTTAAATTCCCCAAAACTGCAAGGGTTACCTTTTCTTCACATCTTTGCCAACTCTTGTTATCATTCTGATAATGGGTGTCCTAGCAGGTATAAGGTGGTATCTCATTGTAGTTTTAATTTGTATTTCTTTAAACAGTGATGTTGAGCACTTATTGGGTACTTCTTGGCTACTGGTATGCCTTGTGTTAAATCAAATTTCTGAAACTAAGAGGTATCTGAAGGAAAGGGTTATCAGAGCTGTACAGATGCTAGCCAAAAGGTCAAAGCGCCAGGGCTGGGACAAATTCTCTAAGCCACCAGCAACATGGCCAGACAGCAGTAGAAAAGGTCACTGGACCCAAGGGGCTAGGATGTTTTAAAAATAAAATTCTGGGAGAAGAGAAACTGTTTGCACTGGACCTGTACTAGTTACTAGGAGGGTAAGAGGGGCAGGACAACAGGAAGTGGGCAAAGTCCTGGCACAGGAGGTTAGTCCATAAAGAAAAGTTTTTGCTGCTTCTTGGTTGACTGGTTGGTTGGTTCTAAAAGCAGAATACGAATGGCCTTGAAGTGTACTCCCCAGCATACAGGGAAGAATGTGGAGCAGCTATTTTACTGTTCTTTGTTGATAAGCTTGAAGCTGTGAGGTAAATTCATCTTTGCTCATCCTCTTTCCTTCCTCCATCCTCTGCCTATAACTTAGAACATCTCAAAATTCTTCTTATACCTCCTTTTGAGAAATGTCTATCCAGGTATTTACCCAATTTTTAGTCCGGTTATTTTCTTACTAGTGAGTTCTTGATACCCTCTGGATGTGAACCCCTTATCAGACATATGGTTTTTACCGCCTCTCATTGAGTAGATCATCACTCTGTTCATTCTTCTTTACTCATTTCTCTATTTGGCTATACTTCTGTCACCAACTTAACAAGGCTTCTTTATATTAGCATTTTTAACCATTTACCTATCACAGAATATATTCTTTTCCCTATGTCTATCGTGTCTTTTATTTATGGCACCTATGTTCTTCTTAAAGTTGGAGTCTTTTGGATCTTTACTTCATGCTTTATCTCACCAAGAAAGAGGACAATAAAGTCTTGGAGATGAATAAAACACAAAGGTCCAGCTGTGGTCTTTGGAAAATTGAAATGACTGGGTTTTGGGGCACTTCTTTTAAAGCTCCACGTAATGGCCTACCTGCATTACTAAAGTGTCTTTTGTTGGGGTGATTGTAGTTATCTCTTGGGTGTCCATGCATTTGTGGGCCATGGGGAGCAGGCAAATGAGGCTTCTGAGGGTGAAGGCTGTGCGAGGTATGAGACTGAGATATCAGAGAATCCCGACTTGAACTTGAGGCGTCTGGTCGAAATGGTTTTTTACCACCAATCATGTCATCTTTCTTCTTTTGCTCCTGTAAAGGAAAACCAAAAAGCTCAAGGTCCTACACTTAATTCTCGAGTGTAGAATAAAGACTCTCACTTCTAAACACTTCCTTCTTGTTTTTGTCTTCTGATCCAAGCTTTACTACCTTAACAAGATATATTCCTCACTTCCAATGAGCTCTTAAGCCTAACAGCTACCCATTAGGTGAGTTTAACTTACTAGGTTCTAGCAGGAAAACCAATGTCCACTGGCAAGTTCTGGTGAGAACACAGGCAGGACTGCCAAGTGCCCCTACACACGGCATGGCACAAGTGACCAGGCTGTCAGCACTCTCCCAGGACCACCTTGGACCATGCCAAACCAGGACTGTTGACTTTCTCAGACCACCTAGAACAAGCCCTGATGCTTGTTCTAGTAAGAGAAGTATTCCTACACTAAAGTCATCAAACTAAAGATCAAATGGCTGGAGTAACTTTACTCTTTTATTACCCAAGTAAAATGCTCAATATAAAAAATAAAAAGACAAATGTAAAGTCTCCTAAAATCTAATCACCAAGGAAATGATTGTTAATAGTTAGGTTCTTATTTTTCTAAGCTTTCTTGTATATTTATATCGATTATAATACAAAAATGTTATTTGATATTCTGTCCTTTTTCCACTTCATATTTGCAAAACTCATCCCGTATACACAGTTATTTCTATAGTACTACATTTAATGGTTAAATATTACTCCCATATGGGTATATCACAATCTAACCTATTTCTTGTTAGCCCTCCAAATCATTTCCTTTATAAGAATGTTTAAATCCTTAACTATCACCTTAAACTAAATTGGTAAAAGCAGAATTATATGTTCTCTTTTGAACTATCTCTAGAACTATCCTCCAAAAATACAATAATTTATACCCCTACTAGCAGTATATCGCCATTTCTTAAATGATACAAGTATCTGATAAATAATGAAACTCTTTATCATTATGCTCCCCAAACTCGGGTCTTTATCCAAACTTTCACTCCTGTCTATGGTTCTTCCCCAACCATTCTGTTCCCTTTTCTGGCCTTGCTTGATTTCTTTCAGACTTTCATGCTGTATAAATTTGAACTAATAGTAATATTGGTACATTATTCCTAGATGATACCATGTAAAATTAAACTGTAATTTTGTAAACAACTTGAGGATACTGCTTCTAGGCTAGCAGGTCATTGGGCACCAACTAAGTTCACACAATAAATATATCTGTATGCTGATCCTGTCTCTGGCACCACTGCAGGCAGTGAGGCCGCAGCAGTGGCTAAAAAACAGAATCTCTGCTTTCACAGAACTGACACATCAGTGTTCTTGGACTGCCCCTAAATGGGTGTTCTGCGGGTCCCACACAGCAAGTCAGCAGATCTGCAGCCAGGCTTTTGCTGCGAAGCAACACTGGTTCTGCAGCAAGCCCCTTTGGCACCCACCCCACACTCCAAAGGAGTGGCGGCTCTGGGCTCTGGGCGCCTTCTCGCGTTTGCTCCTAGGACCCCTCCTAAATACAAACGTGAGACAGCAAGCACACATCCCACAAAAGAACAGGAAAAGTATTTTCTGCCCACAATCTCGTTTCCTATTAGTAGCCACCTTGTTAAACTACCGTAAGTCCCATGCACATGGAAGACGCAGCGGCGTGGGAAATAAATGACCCCAGGATATAAGAACACAGGGTAATGAATCCTCCTCAGGATTTAAAAACACTGGCTCTAATGCACTGCTAATTTTATCCAATAAGCAGGAGTTTTGCCGCCTGCATACTAGTGGAGACTGCAGTTAAAGTGGAGCAAGAGCACAGTGCAGAAGAAGTGAGACGGGCTGCGGGCCACACCCACTTTGCTCTGGGGCAGCTTTCACTGCCCGACTTGGACCTGGCTCCTCCATCTGTAAAGCAACCAGCAACAATCCACCATCCTGTGATAATCCCTACTCCTGGAAAACCAATTAGTAGGATTAAATTTGTATTTTACCTCCTCCTCTTGAGATCTTTTCTTATGAGCCATCTTATATAACTTATGTAGTTTTCGAGCATCAAATTCTGTAAACTTAGAAACAAAAATCCATAGGTTTCTACAAAAAAAAAAAAAAAAGGAGGAGTCACAGCCCTGGTAAATTACAGAATTAGCATGGTGATTTTCTATTCACTCTATGCATGCCAAGCCACTAAACTGCTGAGGAACACACTCCAAGCGTATAGACACTGAAGTTACAGGAACATTCTCAAGTTTCTGCATCAGTAACGCACCTTTTATGTTTCTACTGAAAGAATTTGATTAAGAGGTCTTGAGACAAGGGTTCTGTCAATGGCTAAGCCGCCTAATTTCTATCGATGGAATCCGCTGCTGCAGTCCTGTGAGTTTCCCTCCACTGTCCCCACTTTCTGGACTCACCCACAGAGCCCATCTTCACCACTGTCTCCAAGGCTGGGACCTCAATTCAGCTGTTGCCTCTGTGCTGCTGCCCTTCTTTCCTCCCCACTATCTCCACCAAGCCCTGGACTTCTCTCTCAGATTCTGAGTGGCTCCTTCTAATGCCACCATGTTCTCCCTACTGGCATCACTGCATGAGGGAAGGTACAGTCAAATAAGCGTTCAGAAAGAGGCACGGGAGGTGCAGAGAGTGGGAGAGTCTCCTACCACCCCAAGCTTCCCAGCGGGCAGTTTCTCCACACATACCCTCGATAGAACACCTATATAGGCTCCCTAACTATAAACCTACTGTGCCAGGTGCCAAGCCATTTGCTTTCCTTTCTAAGGCCTACTATAAACAGTCTTTTGAACAAATCACCTTTAAGCTCTAAACACCTTTCAATCTCACTGTGCCTCTCTCTCTCCCTCCTTTCCTCCCTTAGGGAGGGGGATTGGAGGTTTTCATTTTTTATACAAGCCTTGAACTCACTCTGTAGCCTAGGGTGCCCTCCATCTTTCTTTCAAAGCCTCCTGCCTCCACCTCCTAGGCGCTGTGACTACAGGCATGTGCCATGTCCTACTTCTAGGCTTTTGCTGAAACCTAAGAACCCTGCTTGATGCAGGCAGTTCTGCCAGCTTGTTTAAGAGCGGCTCAAGTGTACCTGCCTGCCTCGCAGAAGATTTCCCTCCCTGCCTACTCTTCTGCAGCCCTTTTCTTCTCTTTCTTGGAACTTCTATATTTGATCTTGTATTTATCACTTTATGATGGCCCATCTCCCAGAAGTCTTGCCTTATGTTATTTTTGACCCTTTCTTATTAAATACTGCTAGCCAAGTAAAATATCACAACCAAGGTCAAATATCACAGTGCCTAGGGTAGATCCCAGGTGGGTCAAACAGGCAGATCCAAGTGCACATTAGGAAGCCTCATTTCATAAATCTATGCACTAGGGTGATATCTGCTATCTTCTATTCAGGTAAAAAGGAAGCCCTATGGTCTAGATAAAGGAAGAAGTTGCTAACAGTGTTAAGAAGAAAAGAAATAACATTTCAAAAACTTTTACTGATTGGTGTGACATACACTAAAGACAGCTTCATGAAAGAAGCCACATGACAGATACAGATACATTTTCTTATATCCATCTTTCATTTAAAAAACCAACTTGGGCGTGGTGGTGCATGCCTGTAATCCCAGCCCTTGGGAGGATGGGGCAACAGGAGCTTAAGTACAAGGCCAGCCTGAGCTACATAATGAAACCACAATTTAAATAAATAAATAAATATCCACCTGTGCTGAATGAAGAACAATAATTACACTGAACATAAAGTGCACAGGTTCATAGTAGCTCAGTTTTTGGAAAGAGACTTAATGTTAAACTGTCCTTTAAAAATGCCAGTCATGTCTTCTCAAAATATCAAAAGTGAGACTGAGTATCCTCAATCAGAAATCTTGAGCCATCTGAATGCCAACTTGACAGCAACAGTGGGAAACTCCATACCTGACCTCATGTGATGGGGTCCCTGTCAAGCTATGTTGTGTAACATGTACGTGAAATATAAATGAATTCTGTTTAGACTCGGATCCCATTCCCAAAGATATGTCATTAAATAGAAAAATACTCTAAAATCTGGAACAGGTCTGTTCCCAAGGATCTCAGATATACAACAAACTGTTCATAAACACATATAAAAACCATGCCTTCCATACTAAACTACATTGATCCAATTGTCTACCAAACTTTTTTAACCATTAAGGAAGGTAAGAATGGGGAACTGATAGTCCTTTGTGGTTTTAACCTTTGTTTCACCTTATATATTGGTACAGAATCATCTAATTAGTTGTAGCAGATACAATAATGGGGGGGGTCTTTTTGAGACAGGGTCTGGCTGGCAGTTCAGGCTGGCCTTGAGCTCACTTTGTAGTCAAGGCTGGTCTTGAACTCAGTATAATCCTCCTGCCTCAGCCTCCCAAGTGCTGGAATTACAGGTGTGCACCACCACACCCGGCTTAATGTTTGCATATCAACCCAAAGTGGCTAAGTAGTTACACTAGATCATTTCTCTCCTTAACAGGTTTAAAGAGAGTCTTCTAGAACAGGTACAAAACCAGCATTACTTTTTCTCTTACAAATGATATTAACAACATCATCCTGCCCCTTCAAGACTGCTCTCAGTGAAACAGCCTATTTCATGAAAAGAAAGTTGAAGCCTACAGGTGCTAGTAATAGATGAATTCTGTTAGGAAAAAGATGTTCATTAGGTAGCTCTGCCACCTCTTATTAAACAAAACCCACCCAAACACTGTCAAATCAGACTGGGCAGATTAGAGACCAAGGTCAGTTACCTCCTCCATAGTTTGATGTGTTCCTGATCTGAGTAGGCTTTAAGGCACTCGGCTATCCGGTCTCCAATTTTGAGCAGGCAGCTCCGTGTATGTTCGAGCTGTTCTTGTACGTTAAGTCCCTTGTCAGGTTTGTCCAGCTGTTTCAGTGCCTTTTTCACGGGCCTCATCCTCTCCTTACACTGGAACAGACCAACAGGACACAGACATGAGCCACCTGCACGAAAGAAGCCTTCTACGTATAGCATGAGCTAATCACCCACGCCCAGAGAAATCACAGCCAGCCCTGTGCCACAAAATCACTACAGTGATTAGAAGGTAATGCCTGCAGAATGGAACAGGTACAGTCTTAGCCTCAGAGAACTGACATGCAAGTGCCAGAGTCATCACTTGGAGTTACATGATGACTCCTCACATTCTTTTTTTTGTTTGTTTGGTACCAGGAATCAAACTCAGGACCTTGCACTTGCCTAACTCCTGCTATGAACTAGCTAAACGCTATATGCAGAGTGAAACACTAACAAATCCTTTAGGCTTGAAAGACAGTAAAGAAAGTACTTACTGATAAAAGATAGTAAACTGAACACAATAATCTTTTTCTTTTTCTTCTCAACCCCATCAAAACAAGTTGAATAAAGAAACTATCTTCAAAGGGTAAAGCCCATAAAGAAAATAATACCAACTAAGTACCTGGCAACATGAGAAATGTCTTAACACACCTGAGAAACTGAACCCCTATGCCAGCAGTATAGTTGGTATAGAACCAACCTGATCTATGCTATAAAATTCCCCTAAAGGCCAGATGTCTGTGGAAGCACTGATGAGGGTTACCACAGAGACTGGTTTAAACACTGCTTCAGAAGTAACAGATACCTAGATTCATAACTACCATGGGCCACCTACAACTGCACCCAGCAACAGATATGAAAGCTTGTTCTCCAGAAAGGACAGAAGAAATGGCTCTGAGCTGGCTGGGAACATGGGTGAAGAGGGCAAGGACACCAAGATGAACAGAGGATTATACGAACAAATGCCTACTGCACGAACCCAGTATTGTGACTCAATTTTCAGAATCAAGTACGCCAGACCTTCATTCTCTAGTTAGCAGATCAAGAGAAAGCTCACAAAATTGACAGCCCCAGAGGATGAACCAAAAATGTTGACTCTGGTTCACTGGAAGTTTCCCCATGAAGAGCCTCAGCCAGATTCCCCTACAGTGAAAGCATTCAAAGCCCTACCCACAGGATTTGTGCTTCCAAACAGATGTGCAGTCCCAAAAATGCTGAGCTACAAGACAATTGAGGACTGCCAAAGCCACGTGAGGAAGTGTCTAACATGAGGAATAGAAAACAAGGAGAAGTATAAAAACCACTGAGAGAACTACACAGGGGGAAAGATCTTGGAAACAAAACATGACAAAAGTAATGAAAAATTCAGAAGGGGAAATAAATTTGAGGGAATCTCCCAGAAATTAAAAAGCACGGGGGAAAATTTAAAAAAAACAAAGTTAGAGACTAACATCCAGAGTCTAACACCCTAAAACAAAGAATTCCATAAAGATAAAACTGAGGATTGAAAGGAGACATAACTACAACAAAATAATCCAAGAAAATTTCTCAGAATTGTAGGACACCCAGCCACTGAGTACCTAGCACAATCAACTAGCATACATGATCATGAAGTTTTGTAACAATGAAAACCTTACAAATTTCTATCATTTTGTGGTAACTTCCACAAAGCTACACATTTATTATCTGTACATTTTTCAGTGTTAAATTTTAAGTATAGAAAAAAAGAATTAAAAATAAAGATGTTCCACAAACTGGAAGGTACCTGCAAGTGACTGCAATAAAATGATGTACAAGGGATTCCTACAGGAAAGGATCTGGAAGAAAATATAAAATGCCAGGCGTGGTGGCGCATACCTGGAATCCCAGCACTCAGGAGGCTAAAGCAGAAGAATCACTGCAAGTTTGAGACCAGCCTAGGCTACATAGTGAGTTCAAGAACAGCCTGAACTATATAGCAAGAGCCTGTCCCAAAGAAAAGGAAAGAAAAAAAAAAAAAAAGACCCAAAACAGGCTAAGCATATAAAGAGGCAAGTCTCTGGAAATATGAATATTCAATAAATATGAAAATAAACACTAAACCACACCACCAATCAGTATTTCATAGCCTTTACAAAGGCAAAAATTATGTGCCAGAAATTTTCAGCTGTTTATAACAGCCTCGGGAGGCAACTGTTTTGCAGAGTGATTCAACAGTATGTAACAAAGTGGTAGAAGTGCATACTCTATGGATGACCTAGCAGTTGTGGCCCAGTCACATACTGTACAGAAGCCTCTGTACAGTACATATGTGTGTACTGTACAGTGCACATGTGTGCCCAAGAAAATACCAGCAATAATCTCAATGCAGCCTATTTGTGTTCATAAGTATTGGGAAAACTCCAATGCCCATCTAGAGAAATAAGGATGAATTATGGAAGTCATAAAATAAGAGTAACAGAAAATATTTAAATCATAGCTATCAATACTATAAACTTGCTAAATTTCAAAAATGTGAGAGGGAAGCAAGTTACAGGTTACAAGGAGGATACCGTTTAACAGTTTTAAAATATAGGAAGCAGTGCTAGCTGTTTTTTATGGAGACATGGGAGCCTGCGTGGCACAGTGGTTATAGACTCAGACTTCCAGATTAGTTTTTAGTGTGTACAGTGAAGATGAACTACCTCAAGGGCTGCTGTGCACACCTAAAGCACACAGACAGTGCCTGGCTATTTATGTGCACTATAACCAGCCAAACAGAGGCAGTAAAATTCTAAAAGGACATATAAGTGTAACAATCCAATTCAGAATAATAGTTACTTCTGGGAGGTAAGAAAGGAAAAAAATGGGTTTAGAATGAGAAATATCAAGGTTGATTTCAGATGTCACAAAGCTTCACAACATCTATACCAACGCCTGTATTCCAGAAATTCATTTATGTTCTATAAAGATTTCATTAAAAAACAAACAAGATTAAATGAGCCTATATTGATTGATTGAGACAAGCCCTTGTCATGTTACCCAGGCTAGTTTCAAACTCCTGAGCTCAAGTATCAAGGACAATCCTCCTACCTCAGCTTCCTGAGTAGCTGGGACTATGCGCACATGCAAATGTGCCTGGCTTATAAATATTTACTGATGCCACAGAAATAACAGGTATTATTTTCTTATATAAACCATGAGCTAAGGAGGAACTGGGAAACACACCAGACAGCCAACCATGTAACGAATTTATCCTTTTACTCAGTTCGCTCACTGACACGCTTCTAGCATCTAAATGGACTACCTACAGGGCCTAATACTTGCCCTCAGAAAGCTCCTAGGGAGAAAAGAGACTCCAATAACTAACATAACCACAAAGAAAGAAATACATACACACAGCATGCAGATTTTAGAAAATACAGAGAAGGAAGCCAAGAAACAGAGGACTACCTCATAGGACAGGCCAGGGTCAACATTCTATTGCTTGGTGCCACAGGCATAAGCATTTTCCAATTAAAAAGACGCTTTCTCTTTTAGCCTGAATGTGCTGTTCAGGGAACTGTGATCTTAGGAAGTTTGGGCAGAAGAGAACACTGAGGGGTGGGAAGGCCAAAGAGGGCTGCAACATGATGAAATCTATGCACACAGCTCCAGTAAAGGGCAAAGGGCCCCTGAAGACATACTTAAGGGTGTTAACCAAACCCAAAAAAGAGCTGGACTCTGCACCCTCTCCCCATCATCTTGGTGATCATCTTTTGTTGTTGTTGTTGTTTTTTAGTTTTTTTGTTGTTTTTTTTTTTTTGGTGATCATCTAATGAAGAAACAGAGCCACAATTCTCAGGCATGTCTCAGCTCTTAGCACCAGCATGATCACTACTGCTCTCACACATTCAGCCAGGACCCTGCATCAGCTGGCCCGGCTCTTGCTACTCTAGCTATACAAGTTTCGTGTCATCTCACATAGGTCACACGTGCACATGCTCCTGCCACACAGGCTTTATGCGCACTGCTGCCTGGCCTTAGCTTGTTCTTTCCATCCTTCTCCCATAACTCACTCAAGCCTTCCTGACATTTGTGACTAGGTCAATCTCCTTCTCCCAGGACCTCTTCCTTCACAGGCACACCAACATGGATTTATGCAGCTAGCCATCACTCCTGTTCAAATGGCAAGTCTAAAAGATACAGTTTTCTTCTGTTCAGCATGGTAAATGTGGGTGGCTGGCACAGAAATCACTCAGTAAATGTTAGCTCAGTGAATATGCCTGATTCCAAAATGCCTCTGAGGGCCTCTACATACTTTCCAACTGTGAACACAGAACATGAAATCAGGTCCCTAAATTTTTTCTCACTAGAGAACATGTAAGAAAATCTCTTCTACCCAACCTGGTTTGGAACAGCCTTTAAGCACCAGATGGGATATGATTCCAAAAACATATACCAATGCTCCCATCACCCGAAGCTCAGCTACATCTACAAGGGGCAGCAGCACAGCAAGCACCATGGCACACATACTGGCATGCTCAAGTTTCAGACTTACAATACTGAAGGTCTCCTGGTCGAGATCATCATCTTCATCCTCTCCAATAGGGACAGGTTCACTTCCTGCTGTAATATGGACAGGACCCTGAGATCGCTTTGATTTATTTGAAGATTTGGCATCACCACCTTTAGGCTTTTTAAAGAGAGTTAAAATGAATCATTGTCACTTATGCAGTCTTGCCTTGCAGTCTCTACCTCTGCCCTATGTTGCACTTTTACAGAGAGTAAGTATGAAAGCTTTGGTTTGTACAAGCCGATGAGGTTAATAGTTACTTGTACATTTTTCCCTTTTCTGTTCTAAATGTACCTAACTATAATTCCCATTTCACCAACACTATCTTTGGGGCTTCTATTCTTTCACCTAGAAAATGCGAAAAAATGTCACCAAGACGTCAACTGGCAAACTGAAAGAACTTCCAGTGTATCATGTAGCTGTTTTTATTAATAGCTTACCCTTGATCTAGGAATTTGTAGCATTAACTAAATTACTGCAAATGACTGAAATTTACCTGAATCAACACTGATAAATCTTAAAACTACACGGAATAAAAGGTTGCAGAAGTATATATGCAACAACTTCATGTAAGAACATTTAAAAACATACAAAGCATACAGCACTCTTGGGTTATAGAAAAGGAATTTATAAGCATGAGCCATGGGCGTGGTGGATGAGGAGCAAGGTGGCAGCAGCGTAATTGGGAAGGGTGGTATCGATGGGAGCGTTCAGAGTTAGTGATGTGTTTAGGAAACACAGAACACATTAATCAGCAAAAAGCCAGCTGAAGTAAACAGGAAAAAAATGCCAACAGTTGTAACACTGGGGCAGTAAATAATAAATATTTCCTCAACTGTTTTTGTGCCTTTATTGTACAAATACTGTACTTCAAAAAAAAAAAAAAGAATTTGGGGGTTCAGGGTGAGGGGCAAAGCAAGTACTAGGGATGAACCCAGGGCCTCTGCACTGAGCTACGTTCCCCAGCCATTTTGTTTTTACGTTCTTCAGGTGGTATCTCGCTAAGTTGCTCAGGCTGAATTTGGGATCCATTTGCCTCAGCCTTCTAGACTCCCAGGGTTCCAGCTGTGAGCCAATATGTGCCTGACAAGAATGTCTTCCTCAGGACCATAAATGCAAAGATACGGTTCATAACAATAAAAATTGGAAAGCAACTTCAATACAGGAGATTTATGTTGCTTGTGATATACTACACCAAAACAAAATCCTACCCATCTATTAAAAATTATTTTTAACGTTTATTCACTTAGAAAGTTGTTTACAATACACTGCTAAGTGGGAAGAAAAGGCCAGCCACTTGATCTGATCTTATTTTAATTTTATATTTGTATCTAAACTCATTCAGAGTAATGTTCCAAAAAGCCATTCATTAAGAAATCAAGAGTTATCACTGGATAGGAGGATTATACTGGGTATCTGTTGGTTGGTTGGTTGGTTGGTTGGTTGGAGGAAAGATTAAGGTTAACTGCAAAATTTGTTTCTAGAAGCCAGCAAGCAAATATGCAACACTGTAGCAGTGCCGTGCTTGGAATGAACTTCCTAAGACTCCCAACAGAAAGACTATAACACCAAGGCTTTTCACCTATGTCTATCCCAAGTAATTCTTGACAGCATTTGCTTGGAATCCTAAACCCTTTAAATATCCAGATTCATTTGTGGACTATGCTCCTTTAACATGAATCTAATGACACATTGCAAGGAGCTGTATGGACATTCACACACCTATCCTGTCTCACTCTACACACCACACCTCTCCCCCACACGTAGAGTAAAAGATCGAGCAAAGGCCTTCCACCCTTAAGACCACCACAAAGATAGGAAAGTCGCCCCGTCCCTCTGCAAGGAAGGCTGCAGGCAGCCCTCCAAAGCCCCATCCTTCTTGGGTATACTCACAAAACAACAATTATACCACATACTCAACCCCTCTGTGTCTAAATCTCATAACCTCTGGACATCTCCGTAAGTAGAATAGCATCAGTACCTTGTCTTTCTTATCTTTTGACTTCTTCCTTTCTTTGTCCCCTTCTTTGTCTTTCCTAGAACTCATTTGTTTCTCTTTGTTCTCTTTGTTCTCTTTCTTCTTCTGTTTTTTTTTCACTGGACTTTTTTCTAAGCCATCATCCTAGGAAACAAATAGGGCTATGAATTTTTGCTATGAAATTTATATTTACTTATTTACTTTCTGGAAAAAGTGGCACTGCCCCCAATGACTCATTCTGTGCCTGCTCAGCAGATGTGCTTTATTTACATCACTTCCATCAGTTCTCAAAGCAGTGCTTTAAGACAGGCATCATGAAGCTACAGTGGCACAGCACTTGCCTAGCACATGCAAGGCCCTGAGTTTGATCCCCAGCACTGCACCCCACCCGAAAAGTCATTATCATTCCCATTTCACAGACACAAAAGACAGACCCTGAGCAGACTGCATTTCTATCCACGGTCAGCTAGAAATGATAAGGTTGCTAGTGTTTGAGTTCGTATATGTAGACTCAAATCCATGCTAGTTCCTATAGCTTCCCATACTAACCCTCTTGGAGCAAAGTTCAAGGTGCAGTTATACATAAAGAGCAACAAAATAAAGCCCCATAAAGTTGCATCTCACTGAAACAATACACTCCGTAACACCAATTTACTTTTTACTTAACTCAGATCTGAGGTTAAAACCTGGGAGGAGCCAGGGGTGGTGGACCACACAGCCCTTGAGAAGCTGAGGCTGCCACGAGCTCAAGGCCAGCCTGGGCTACATACACATTAAGACCCTGCCTCAAAACAAAGAGACACCGTGGTACAGCTTGAGCCAAACCTCACCCAGAGAGAACCTTTGTTTGGACCTACTAAACTGCTCAGTAGCTGTCCCATTCTATTCGTCATGAGCTCCTGGGTTAACCAGTTTTCCTACCACTCCTTCATTCTCACAATTGAAGCTAACTATCGATAGCCACTTATCACCAACACTTTCACAGTTTCCAGGACTCACTGACACTATGTATGAGTTTGATATGGCTGTCTTCAGTGGATACAGTATACTCAAACACATCAAGGAATTTTATACCAGGTGACCAAATAAATAGAGCTAACAAATAACAACAATATCCTCAAGTGAAATCCAGCCCCATACCTTTACTTCTCCCTCTTCTGATGGGTTATCTGAGAGTCTAGGAGATGGAAACTCGGCTCCAGGCTCATCTTTCAGCCGCGGCGCTTTGTTTTCCTTCTTCACTCGAGGCTTTCTCTTCTTTAATTTGGCCTAGGGAAAAGAAAGCAATGGTAAAACTACAGAGGTAGCTCTTTTTCAAAAGAAAATAATCCAGTAACACTTTGACCCTCTCAAGGGTTAGCACCCATATATTTCAAAGATGAAAATTCAGGAAAATCAAGCCCAAATTTATGGGGGAGTGCGCACCCAGGAGGCCCTATCTCTATCCTAAACCACATAAAAAATCTGTATTCAAAAAATAAATAAAATTTAAAAAATAAAACATCTGTATTCCCTGAACTACTGGATTCTGTGTTGTGGCATGAATAAAGCTAAAATTCATCCTAAAACCTAAAATCCATCTCATTCTAAAGCTAAAATTCAAAAAAGGGGAGGAAAACACTTTAGGTATACACGTACTATTAAAAATAACAGTAAATATGATAAACTGAAAAACCTGGAAACAAGCTACATCTTGAAACAAGGAAAAAGCCTGGGCTCACACCAGTAATCCTAGCTCTCGAGAGGCTGAGGCAGGCAAGAGGATCGCCGTGAGTTTGAGCCCAGCCTGGGCTACACATTGAGTTCAGCAGTCTATCTAATATGTAACATTTCACCACACTCTTAATACAGAATGATACTAAAACCTATTACTTGAAAAACAAGGAATGGGACCTGTGCTGACCTTTTTAAGTAAAACTGCTTTGACTTACAATGCAAGGCAGCTAACACAAACAACACACAGCTTGGGCGCACTAGAGGCGCATGCACAAAGGCTGCTAGCAGAGAACACAACTTACAGTATCTCCTAACTGTGAACTAGGCCGGAACTGAACTAGTAAATTGAAGAAATACAAGGAGATAAAGTTCAAATGAATTCATCAGCAACTTAATTGGTGTTTTCCACTGAGCAAGTAACTAAGTCCAATTTCTAAAATAAAACTATGGATTCCCACTGTCCATCTTACTCCTGGAATCCATGATCACAAGCAGCCCATTTCTAATAAGGCAAATCCTTTGGTATTTAATGCAGTAACTGGAATCATGCTCCCAAACTGAGGAGGCCAGAAACAGTATTGGTACATCCAGACTAGTGGCAATAGTGAGAGATGAAGACTATCTTGAGGCAATATTTGAAGAAAATGGGGTTTGGAAGAAAGGTACCAAGGTGCTAAGGTTAGTTATTAAATAAGCATTTCTACTCTTACCAGCTACACCACCACTATAGAGCCTCCACAGCAGTATGTGACCCTGACAAGGCGGCACACTGTGCAGTGGGCACAAGGCACGGCTCTCCGCCCCAGCCCTGCAGGGATGGAGTTGCACCTGGGAAGAACACCCAGCTGCAGCACACTCACCTCCTCCCCACCTGCCACGGCCCCCTTCTTCTCCAGGCCCTTCCTGAGCAGCTTCAGCAAGTAGTCCGCTCGGTTCTGCAGCTGCTTCCCCTGGGGCTTTTTATCTGTTTCCACAGGCAGAATCTTCGACACGAAAGGGAGAGAAGCACCCGCAGACACCCAAACCCCGGTTAGTGGAGCAAAATAAACAAAGAACTCAGCACAGTCCTTTCCCTCCCCAACCACCCAAAACACAGATAAAGCCTCAGATCCTATTCTCATGTCCATGGCTCCCAGTCACTGAAAATCCCTCATGAGCCGTTCTCATTTTACAAAATGGGATGGAGAAATTCAGCTCTCCCACTGGCTCCTACCTGTGCTGTTAACAGGGTAGAACAACTCAGGTAGGAGGGGCTTGTGGCTTCATCTGCTAGAGCATCCCAGCCGGCGTGGATTTCCTCCTTCCAGGAGCAGGGAATCCCTGGAGCTAGGTTAAAGCTTTGTTTTAGATTGAAAATGCTTCTTAGAGCATTGCCGGAGAGCACTGAGCTGCTACGCCAGGACATGGTTCATTCCCTGCTACCACAGTTGGACTGCTCAGGCCAGACTGGGTTTGGTCTCAGAGCTCATGGCAGGGTGCTGTCACCCTCCTACAACCCAGATGGGATTAGCATACTTTGACGTGCCAGAGAGAGCCCTGCTAGGAGCACAGCGTGGAGTGAATCCAACTAAATTTGACTCAGTCAGCTTTCCTTGCTTACTACCGCTCTAACCACGGCCTTGTTACTTGCAACAGATAGGGTGGGAGGCTCGATTTTATGGGAGAAGCACAATTTAATTCCACTACAAAAATACCAAGGTGATGCTTGTTCTTTGTGTATAGAACTGAAATATGATTGTTCCAAATATATTAAACAAACAGCCAAAAACTAAGGCCCAGGAATAAATTTACCCTGGTATTTGTTGTAATGAGATCCGGCCTAACACAAGCATGAGAATATTAAGATTTCTCCTAGAATTACCCCAAAATTTCACCTGGCTAGTGTCTTTCCCTTTACTGTCTGTGAAGCAGTGCTATAGTCCATTAAACATGGTAGTAACACTTCCAAGGATAAGTAAATCCCAGGAATTTACTACTGTATGAATATCCAATCTGATCCTCTCTTCTCGAGAAGAGTTAAAAATAAATAACAATTTAAAAATAGTACATCTTCTAGAAATCTCTAGCTCAGCTACTTACTTTGTCTGTCAGTTTCAGCTCTGGGTCTGTCTTAATTAACTCCCAGTTTCCATAGCCATGTTCATAAATTCCCAGCAGCAGGCGAGAGTCATCCTCCACACCCCACTCTACATCAAAGTGTGCGGCTTTGACCCGACAGGTCAGACAGTATCTACAGAGGTTTCAGGACAGGAAAGCATTACAAATGGACCTTTCCAATGTTATAAGAAGAGACAATGACACCCAACTGTAACCTACAAGGTATATCATCCACACACGTACACAACACACTCACTTTTTTTTTTCTTCAGGGTCCACGGGGATAGATTTATGAAGCATCTCAAACTCTTCTTCATGTTGGATAATGGATTTCACATTAACCTGAACTCCAGATATCTTGATTGTTGGGCCTCTCCTTTTCCCGGGACCTTTCCCTAAAGAATAAAATTTTATATTACTTAGAGGAAAACTTGTTGAAGCTTCACAGAAAACATGTTATCACCAAACCCTGAACTGTTAGTTTAAAGAGATAATCCTTAAGTCAAAAAATTTCCTCAATTAACATCTGTAAAATAGACTTCAAACAATTCCATTTTTTAACGTTTGGGTTTTTTTTTTAACACATTGATTGTATCTTACTTTTCTTGCCATAAAATTAATAAAATAAATAAAAAGAAGATGAAGGTATCATCTTAATGGTTAAGTTTATTCCTTTTGTTTTCCTACCAATCCCATTATCAGAGTTTTGAAAACACTAGTTCGAAGATAATTTATACTTCACCTTTAAAACATCACTACTGGAAAAGTACCAGACCATTGTAACACCTACCACACACAACATGATATAGTACTACGACTTTTATCTAGGTGTCCCCTAAGACCTCATGCCATCACGGACAGGACCTTTGGAAGGTGCCTGGATTACACAGAGGACACTCTTAAGGAGTTGGAGCCTGGTCAGAAGAGTTGAGTCTCGTGGATGTGACACAGAAGGCGGAGTCTCCCTTCCTCGATCCTCCCTTGAGTTTCTCTTCCTGTCCACTGCACCACAAGGGGCTCTCCTCTGCCATGGCCCTCTGTCATACCATCCTGCCCTGGAACCGGAAAGCTGTGGACTAAAACCTCCACGCACTACAAGCCAAAATAAATCCCTCCTCCTTTAATTTTGTGGGTGTCAAACATTGTGTCTTGGCAATGAAAAGGTGAGTAAGACACAAAAGGTTACCATGAAAAGTTTACCTTCATCTATACTTGAAATTATAATGATCTTAGAAGTAAAATTAAAACCCCATCACTCTAAAGAGTCCAAGCTGAAATCTGTAAGATAAACGCCATTTGTTTAAAACTATTCTCAATAGAAAACTGGCAAAATATGTGGAGATAGTTGTCCCTTAAAAGAAATGCATAGTCTTACTTATTAGAAGAAAAGTAAGATGGTGTTTATTCCTATCAGACTAGCAAACATCCAAATATTTAACAATATATATACTATTTGGGAGGCTTGTACACAGATACTAATAAACATTACTGGTGATAATGCAAATAAACCACACGCATAAAGGAGAACTTGGCAATATCAAAGCAAAGCACACATGAGGTCAAGGAGTCTTCTTTTTGAGTGGACTGTCTTTAGTCGCACTGTCATGGCTGTCTCAAGGCCATGAATCAATTCCAAACATTCTTTTTTCATGGTCGTTTTAACTTTGAGGAAGAGCCAGAACTTGCATATGGTCAGAGCCAGTGAATGAGGCGATACTCGTACCAGCTGGCCTCTCCAGTGAAAGGGAGCCAGCAGTGGCGTTTGCCACACTTTTTATCACACCTGATAAAAATATTCATGAAAGAGAATGTCCACAACTACCTGCTTCACAAAATGGGAGAATGATGGGGTAAGTGTGTTTGGAGTTAGGTAGACTAATGGTCCGTATCATTTACTATAATGCCTTTTAAAAAGTAAATATTCCCTCTATTTTTTAATCACTCTGTATGTGTATTCCCCCACCAGGACCTAGCAATCCTACTCCTAGAAATCTAGCCCCAAAATATACAAAAGCGTATTTATTAGGCCACATTTATTCTTTATAGTTTTATAATGGCAAAAGACTGACAAGTCATATATTCATTACTAAGGAACAAAAAAATGAATTATCATCTATCTACATGGTAAAACTCTGGGCAGTTGTCAAGGAAGGGACAATCTCTACCTAATGACAAGAAGCACTCTTAGACGGGAAAGGAATAGAGTATATTCTCCGTTAAGAGGAGAAACATAGACACATATGCTTAAATTTTTAAAACAGAAGCCATGGAATAATAAATGTAAACTACTAGGAATGGTGACCAAAAGAGGAAGAGAAAAACAAAGCTGGGAAGTAACTATGAGACCAAGACGCGCCACATGAACTCTGTTCTACAGTTTAAAAAGCTCAACCAACATAATAAGAGTACTCCCTAAAAATTAAAAATAAATGAAAACAGCAGTCTGTACTTTTTTTTTTTTTTGGTCTTTTTGAGGCAGGGTCTCACTCTGTAGCCCAGGCTGGTCTTCAACTCGCAACGATCCTCCTGCCTCAGGCTCCTGAGTGCTAGGATTACAGGCATGCACCACCACACCCAGCTGGAGTCTGTAAATTAAGTTGGTGGTTTAACCAATACAGAAAAGAGCTTCAAATAATTGTAAAATATAGTATTTTGATAAGATATTGAATGGGATGTATTCTAATTTTTAAAAAGACAAACAAGGAAATCAAATTTTGTATTTGGGAGTTTTACTGGTAACAGTAAGACCAGTACTGCTATTTGGAAGTAAAATATGTAATGGAGAATAAAACAAATATATAATTATTTTCCTATTTTTAGGAACATTATCAATAATCTTCCAATGGAAATTGAATTGTCAGCCTGGATTCAAAATATGCTAAATAACCAGCTTACAGAAAATAGAAACTTTGTATTTCCTGTAACAAATTACACAATGCCAAGAGGAGGCAGTCAGATCCGGAATGTGAATATGTATAAGAAAATAAGAGATGTGTAGAGAAAAGGACATAATAAAGTAGTTGTCTCCAAAACTATGAGATTGAAAAAGCAAGGAATAGAACAGTCTGTGTTACGCTACCAGTGATTTGTATTTAAAGTGGAAAAGGTGCCAGGCATGGTGGCTTGTCTTAGTTACTTTCTTCTCGTTGCTGAGACACAATACCCAACATCCAAAATGAAGGAAGGAATGGCAGCCTCTTTCTCTCCCTTACATATACAAACTATCCACCCTAGGGCAGTATAGCTCTCATATCCATAATCCCAGCAAACTATCCGCCCTAGAACGGGTATAGCTCTCACACCCATAACTCCAGCATTGGATCATGGATCAGTCATAAACTCTTTTTTTTTTTTTTTTTTTTTTGCGGTACTGGGGATCGAACTCAGGACCCTGCGCTTGCTAGGCAAGCGCTTATTCCACTGAGCTATATCCCCAGCCACCAGTCATAAACTCTTAACAGCCACCCCATAACTGCATGAGGACTGGGGGACATGCAGACACAAACCATAACATGGCTCATGCCTGTAATTCTACCTACCACTCAGGAGGCTGAGGCAGGGAGACTGCTCTGAGTTTGAGGTCAGGCCAGCCTAGGCTACATAGTGAATAGAAGGCCAGTTAAACTACATAGTGAGATCTGCCTCAAAAGCGCTCTCTCTCTCTCTCTCTCCCCCTCCCTCTCTCTCTCTCTCTCTCTCTCTCTCTCTCTCTCACACACACACACACACACACACACACACACACACTGCAAAAAAGAAAATTACCTTTTTTTTGTAAAAAATGTGTGTTCTTGTATTTCACATTTCAGTTATTTCTCTGAATTATTTAACCTTGACCCAATTTAACAGTACTGTATGTATATCCAAGTAATTAAGGGCCTCATACAATCCCATACTTGCAACCAAAACACAGAGACCTCTATTTGGCACTGATCCTCAGGTCTTTACTTCAGTCAAACCGATTTACACTTTTATAGGAATATAAAAGAAACCATTTCACTTGGTTCATCGATCTGTACCTTCCACAAATCCACTTCATTTGTGGGTAGCTGGTCCATGGCATCTCACAACATTGAGCTCACAAAAAGGCAGCTTAGGACACACACCTCAAAGCACGAGCTATGTGTGGGTTCAGTACAAGTATGTTTTCCAAAGCCCTTCACAAAGAAAAGCAAGTGCACATCACCTGATCTTAGAGAACCACTGAAGGGGCCTTGCTGCCTTACCCTCGCTGGCGTTTTCTTTCAGCTGTTCTTCATACTCCTGCATTGCAGACACACAGCTGTTGTGAATCAGTTCACCCAGGCGCTTCAGGTCTGCCACAGATTTATCCACCAGCTCAGCATCACGGGCTATGCACTCCAGCCTGAGGAAGGATGAATATGGAGACATAGGGTCCACACAGGGTCACACGAGCACTGGGGACATAGCTGAGTGGCACAGTGCCTGCCTGGCAAGCACAAGGTCATGAGTTCAATTCCCAGTGCCAAAAAACCCCCAAAACACATGAATCCAGTAGCCTCTCATAAGTTTGTCCGTACAACAACAGTTTTTCTGCCTTCCTTTGCAGGACTGTCAAAGACCAACAATCCTTGGACAATACGTGTCTGGGGTTTAATCTCTAGCATGAAAAAAAATGTTTTAAACCAAATCCTTAGTCACTGAGAGATAATACACTCATTTTCAAGAGCTGTGCCTTGGAACATTCCACGAGTAATTTTCAACATCAGGAAGACAAGCTTACTAGACAAATGGGCCATCTGCTTCTGTTCGGAGATTGTTAAAGACATCTACTTGCACATCTACTTCACCCATTGCAGTCTTCCTAGGAGCACAGCACAGTTCCTTCTACAAGGTACTCAGCTGATCTCCATGTCAGGGAGCCCATGAACACGACTAAAACTAGGTCTGTCAAAAGGACTTAAATCCATTTTTCTATATCCTGCTGGCCTTTAAATTATGGCTCAAAGAGAAACATTTCACTTCTGGGTGGTGAGCCTGGAAAGAAGCACTTTTCAGTTTCACTGTGAATTATTACTATATATCACTACTTCCTTACCATATGGAAGAACAAAACAAAAAACACAGGCTTGGAATTTCCACCAGCTCCACAAGTTTATCCCAATTCCTTTAAACCAGTGCTATACTTTAAAGGATATACTGCTGACTTTTTTTTTTACAAAACAAAACACTTAACTATGTGAAATAGACCCATGCCTTAAAATCTAACTGCTGAATACTTTTTTCTATGGGGGGGTGGCCTTTTTGAGGCACGTCTCATTATGCACTTCAGAGTGGCCTTCAACTCACTTTGTAGCCTGGCTTATCTCAAACTTGTAATGCACTTCCTGCCTCAGCCTCCCAAGTGCTGGGATTACAGGCATGCCCATGCTCAGCTTCTGAATCCATTCTTTGAATGCTTGTTGAATAATGCTAACAGCTAATCTCTTTGTTACTACTGGCAAGGGTAATACAAGTTCTTTAATTTTCACGACACCTTCCTAATTAGTAGAAAATTTTTTAAATCATAAAGAACCTTTCTCCTTCAACAGTACTAAGTCTAAGAACTAAAATACAAGTAGTAAGTACGTATGTTCTTTCTCACTGGAGTCAACTGAACTCTCCTGGAAATCGCTTCATATACTACGTAGTTTTGTATGCACCTGCTTCACCTCCCTAAGGGAAACCTCTGGGTAGGCTGTCTCTGCTGCAACCTTCCAGACAGGGATATGCACCCAACATGTCAATGTTTATAAAAGGATGTTTCCAGACTCAATGTTCCCAACTTTATCATTAAATGGAAAATACTGCCAAAAGAACCTGCTACATAATAAAACTGCAAAAAAGGATAAAAGACTACTACAAAGCTTACCGTTCAAGAGGGAGACCAAATTTCTTATAAGCCTTGATGAACCTAAAAATATGATCAATAACATACATTAAAAACAGATACTTTAGTTATGATAATGTCAACATAACCTATAATGAAATATGAGTTATGCAACTTGTCAAAAGCAGACAGGCACAATCCTGGCAATAATCACTAAAATATGTTGAGTATCTTTGAAATCAGTCAATGAAAATAATGGAGATCTAATAAAGATCAAGTTTATTTTCAGTGACTGATCATGGAACTATTTAGATACACAACAGAAGAGAACTGTGGCTTAACTCTAATGGCTTTTTCAGAAGATACAAGTTCATAAAGTTCAATATGTAATTAATGATTCAATCACCATAGCTCTATTGTTTTAAAACCCTAACATCATTCACTGACCTATCTGGTACACTTGCTTTACTTTTAACTCATACTGTAACAGTTTCCATTTTTTTCTGGTCAATGATATAGCTATAAGATTTCTACAAATCCGTCAAATATTTCTGAAAGTCGACAGAGTAAAATAAAAATATGATTTAAAACTTCTTAGGCATTAACTATTTTCAATACTCCAGTGAGTCTTTCCCAACCCTATCTCCGCCAAAAATCTAATGTATCTTTCCACATTTTTTACTTAAACCGTGCTATATACAATCTGTGTTGTTACCCTCTCTGTACCCTTGCAGGCTAAGCACTGAAATGTTCACTAAAAAGCAAGATGCCACAATACATCGAGAGCATCACAATAGTAATGTGCCAAAGTACTAAGAAAATATGGTCAGGTAACCGTGTAAGGAGCAATACTAAGAAAGGAATGGAAATGAGAGGGTGTGATAACTGAACAGGACTAAATATGACAATAGCAAGGAAACAATACCAAATTTAATATTCAAACAAGGACTAGGGAAGCATTAAACATGAAATGAGCCCAAAGATTACCTCTCAACTCTACATTTCTCCCTCCTTAATATATACTGAAATATTCTATGTCTGAAATAAGATGGTTTGAGATTTACTTTAAGATAATTCCAAGAGCTGGGGATATAGCTCAGTGGAATAAGTGCTTGCCTAGCAAGCGCAGGGTCCTGAGTTCAATCCCCAGTACCGCAAAAAAAAAAAAAAAAAAGATAATTCCAAGACTGGGGATCTAGGTGAGTGACAGAGCCCTTGGCCTTGAGGTAAAACTGAATAGAGGCAGAAGACAAGAAAAGTGTACTTTTTAAGAAAAACTACAACTTTAGGACACAAAAATTAGTTAAGCTTCTTTTTTCCCTCCCAGGAAGAATTCCTAAGAGCCTTAAAGACAATCACCTATAAACTGGGGTCTGCTCACCTGTGCTTTTCACCTGTAAATTGTACTCCCTCCTCCCAACCCCCACCCCCAGGAAGCTCACTATTGGAGGACAGCAGATCTCAGCCTCAAAGGCATGTAGCGGCTTCCACTACCCAGGACACGGGCTAAAATGGCCAAACCCCAGCACACACCAAAATACACATCCTTGAGAATTCACCTTAGGGACACCCCCAAACCCCATAAATATACGCAGCTCAAGGCCACAATGTACCTTTCCCTCTTGAGGGCCTGCAATCTACTTAAAGTGAGCACTTTTAGAATTCCAATTAATGAACCCTTATGGCTATCACTGACACACCCTAAAAATTCCTCTCTTGTGGCAGAAGTCAGCAGATCTGCAGCCTGCAGTGGGGTGAGTCCAAAGTTCCCCATCTCCTCTTTGAGGACTCCTTCAACTCTATGAGATGAAGCCTAGCATGCACAAGACTCTGGGGTAAACCCAAACATCACAAAAGCAGTAGCAGCAATAATAACACTAACAGGAAGAGCCAGGTGTGGTGGTGCATACCTATAATCCAAGCACTCAGGAGGCTGAGGCAGGAGGATCTCTTTGAGTTCAAGGTAGTCTGGGCTACATCACGAGTTCAAGAATAGCCTGGACCACAAAGTGAGACCCTGACTCAAAAAGAAAGTGATAATAATAAAAATCATCATTCTCAGGAAAAGCATTTCCAGAATGGCAGTGAGGACCTCAAAAAACCCAAAAAGCTCCATTAAAGCAAAAAGAATACTGGCAAAAAGCTGCTACAATCAACTGTCAGAATTCTGGAAAGGAAGCAAAGACTTGCAATCATATGCAAGGCACTTTTTCAAGAAAATCACTGTGTGTCAGCAAGAATATCAAGTTTTCTGCTATTTTAACTTGCTCTATTCCCATCCCCTTCTCTCTAGCTCTGAACAGTCTTGAAAACTATCCCCTCTGCCGTTACAGTAGTTGTGCCAGCCTGCAAAATAGCAGGCACTAGAGGGAGAAGAACAGGCTGGAAGCTTCCCAAAAGCCTTATCCCTAGAGAACTGTGGCCTGACTGAGCACCCTCTCAGGCTGCCCTGTATTTGCCCTGATTTAGAGTTCTTTGTGGACAGTCTTGTCCACAGTACACTGGTCAGAAATAACTAGATGAAAAGGCTTTTAACAACAAACCCCAGTTACATGGGGAAACAATACCATTGGGGATGAGAACAGGTTGATCCTGTGGAGAAAGATGTCCACAGGATACTCTGAAAAGGTCTGACACAGTCCTAATAATCAAAAACACACATTTTGCAGGTCTGTGAGAAAGCACCGACCCCTATGAGAAGATCCTGACCTCTCAGCGTTGGCCGACTTTGAGTATCTGCACATACAGAAACTTAAGCTTAAAGCATAGGCACAAACAGCACTCCAAGCACTGTGACACACCAGAGGACACACAGCCCTACAATGAAGGTTCACACACTTAGCGGCCCAAAGCAGCTAAGAACACTCGGCCTCGCCACTAGTTACCCACACAACTGAACGGCAGAGACTTCAAGTGACAGAGAACATAAGCCTCACAAAACCATTCCAGGAAATCACTACCTAAGCAAAGAGATGGGGCAGCAAACACAACTAAGCCTAGAAGGGGACTCAGCTTCCAGAGCTGCCATTACTTCAAATGTCCCGTTTTCAACACCACCACCGAAAATTATAGGAAACACAGAAGAAACAAAGAATGCACACACCAGAAATAGGCCATCAAGAACTATGCCTGAGAAAGTCCAGAACTTGGACTTACAAGACAAAGATGTTAACCTGTTACTACAAATATGTACAAGAACTAAGGAAATCCATGTCTAAAGAACTTTAAAAAAATTTCAGGGTGATAGTATCACCAAACACAGAATATAACTAGAAACCGAAATTAGAAGAGTCAAATAGAAATCCTGGAGTTGAAAAAGAATGCTCAATAGCAGAAGAATCAATAAACATAAAGATAGGTCAACTGGGATTATCCATGGTGAAAACAGAAAGATACAAGAATGAAAACTATCCTTCAAAAATGTAGGAGAATTAAGACATGACCAGATACAGAAAAACACAGAAATTTTTGATTAACAGACACATCCCAAAAGAAACTAAAGAGGGTCCTACAGGCAGCTATCACAGGAAAATAAACAATAACTTAAATCCACATGAAGAAATGAACATCTGTAGGGTAACTAAGTAAATATAAAGATACTACAAATGTATTTTCAGTAGTAACTCTATTATCTAATTTATAAAGATATTACAAATATATTTTTAGTTGTAACAATTCTATCTGATTTTAAAAGGCAATGACACGGATCAGTATTTATGAGACTATACTGCTAGGCTGCTTACAGTGTGTAATGATACCTTGCGTGACGACAGCACAGAGGGAGCAGGAATCAGCTGTAATCGGAGCAAAGCTTTGAATAAATCATTGGGATTAAGTTGTTGTAAATCGACATGTGACTTGTAATCTCCAGGGCAACCACCAAGAATATAACCAATAAACAAAAATTAGAAATAATAATGATGTGATTTGCAAAGATAAATCTCACTTATCAGTACTAACTGTACTGAATGTAAATGAATTAGATTCTAATAAAAAGGAAGAGATCAGCAGAGAAAAAATATTTTAAAACATGATCCATGCTGGGCATGGCAGCACACACCTATAATCCCAGTACTAGAGAGGCCAAGGCCAGAGGATCCCTGCAAATTTGAGGCCAGCCAGGGCTAATAGTCAGTTCAAGGTCAGCCTATACTACACAAAGCAAGATCATGCATCATAAAGAAACAAAGCAAGATCCTGCATCAAAAAGAAACCACACCCCTCAAAAAAAGATCCAATTACACTAAGACACAAATTAGACTCAAATATATAGATGGATTTAATTAAAAAGATGAAAAATTATATTTCAAATATCCACAAAGAGAGCTGGAATAGCCATACAAATATCAGAATTTTAAAAATACACTTTAGGACAAAAATTGCTACTGGAGACAAAAAGAAAGACAGTTTTACAATGACTTAAAAGAAGACCAATCATCAAGAAGAGATATTAGTTATAAAAATATAGTATGTGCTACCAAAACTGTTGTACAGATTCAATGCAATTCCCATCAAACTACCGTTAACATACCTCACAGATCTAGAGAAAATATGCCTCAAATTCATCTGGAACCAGAAGAGACCCAGAATAGCAAAAGCAATCCTGGGCAATAAAGAAAAGTCAGGTGGAATCACAATCCCTGACCTGAAATTATACTACAAAGCAACTG